>PVKH010025877.1:0-13333 GCA_004027955.1 Chaetophractus vellerosus | reverse complement strand
CAGGCAGGGCAGGTCACCCGCGAATGGAGTGCAGCCAGCCACCCGCGAACTGAAAGCCTGCCGTGAATGCAGAAGCCGCCCAAAAGCGGAGAAAGCTGCGCCTGCGCAGTGACCAGTCTCAGCGCGTCGCCGTAGCGGGGGGGAGGGGAGATATGTAATAAAATAAATAAATCTTAAAATAATAATAATAATAACCAATTTCCCAAGCCCAGTGGTATTACTTCTGTTTTAAAGTTATATCCTCAAATATATGGGCCTGCCTACCTATCTCTCTACCACTGATTCCATAAAACAGCTTTCAACCAGGAGTATAATACACTAGATCAACAAGATACCCTTAGTTTTCACTACTTCTCATGAGGTAGAAAATACCAGCTATAAAATTTTATTTCCTGCACAATGAAACTGGCTCAAACACAGAACTGTAAACAATGCTCTTTTCTTAAATGTTTTAATAACCCAGGTTAACTAAATAGTTTATGCCCTTTCCATATTTCTTTTTAGAAAACACATCTGGGCTGAGGCCAAATTAACAGATTCATTCAAGAACAAATTTTAATATCTAAACTCTAAACACATGAAATGGGGGTGTTAGAAAGCAGTCAAAAAAAGATCTTCAAATAGATAGACCTACGTATGTTCTTTTTAAAAAAAACAATTTATTGAAGTATATCATTCATACATGAACATACATAACAATAAGTGTTCAGTAAACATTACGAACTTACAAAACAAACATGCATAACATCATACAGGGTCCCCACACATCACCCCACCACAAATACTTTGCATTGTTGTGAAACATTTGTTAACAAATTATATTCCGTATATTACTCTCCTTTAGATTTTTTTTAAGGATTTATTTATTTATTTACTTTGATCCATTTTTATCCCCTGGTTTTTGCATCATTTCGCTAGGCAACTCTCTGTGTCTGTTTCCTGCCCTCTCTTCTCATCCTTCTCCTGTCTTCACTGGGATTAAATCCTCAGAACCTCTGATGTGGGAGAGAGGCGTCCTACTGTCTGTGTCACCTTAGTTCCTGGTTTTTCAGTACGTCTAGTCTTGGCTCTCCCTTGTGTCACTCTCCTATTACATCATCATCTTTCTGCATGGCTTGCGGGACCTGGAAGTGCACCTGCTCGCGGGGCCTGGTGGCCCACGTGCCTTCTATGTTTTTCCTTTTTTATTTTTACCGGGAGGTCCTGGGGATCGAACCCAGGTCCCTCCATATTAGAGATGGACGCCCAACCATTTGAGCCACATCCGGCCCCCTGCTATATCTCTTAATGTTGACCAAAGATACTTAGAGTTACAGTCTTTTCCCATATAGGATGGTTATATAATAAATCAGGCTTAGTTTATCACCAGCATTCTAAAAACCAGACCTAGGGAGAAAAACTAGGTCTGGGGACACATGATTGGTTTCTAATATAGCGAATGTTTAGCCTACCCTGATTATCACAAAATCAGGACAGTGAGAATATTCTCACATATGTTCTTATGGGCTGAAAATGAAGGACTAAAGAGAACAGCATTATGTTGAGGAAAAATATAGGCCACTTGGGGTTCTAATAGGTTTTATGGCATGTGAGCTCACCATACTCTCCTGCTTTGGTGGAATTATCAAAGGCTATCCACGCAGGTTACTAAGATTTCTGAGTGAGTAATCCTCTCCGCTGTGTTTAGTTGCTTAGCATTATTATTTAACAAGCCACAACAGCTGATTTTGATTTCTCTTTCCCACTGTTTATTTCCACTGTGATTTTCCACTTGCAAATTCATTCTCTGATTTCTATAGCAGCTTTAACTAGAGCCAGTATGTTGATGTTTTCCATATCACTATCTCTACCTATGGTCTTACCAGAACCATACTCTCATTTTCATTTGGTTGTTCTGTGAGCATCTCTAATTCATTATATTCTCCTTAAACTAGACCTGCGCTGTTTTTGTCTGACCAGATCCTGATTCTTTCCTGCTATTCACATGGTACCTCAACTCATTTTTTCTTTGGGGAACTATCCTTCCTCTATTTAATACGGTCTTGGAGAGGTCAATCAGATGTTCTTTCCCTGGAATTTAAATCTTGAACTGAAAGTTACAAAGTCTGAAAATGATTAGCATTCATGTGGCTAATGAAGTCCTAAAAGAGACTGCCAGTACCTGCTAACTAGATCTCTGGTGTCCTCTTGATTCTTGTCCTTTCTGAGTCCAGGTTCTTCAAATTTTCCTCCTTTCTGTGAGCTACTTCATATCCTTTCAATAATCAAGTTAGACAAACCAAAAATCCCTAACTTATACACTTACACACTTGCATACCTTCTCATAACCTCCCTGTTTCTATTAGTGACACTATAATCTTTTCTGTCACCTTGGCTGAAAACCTCAAGTTCATTTTTACACTTCTTTTCCCTTGCCTTCATCCAATCAATTGACAAGATTTATAGAACCTAACTCTGCAGTGTCCCTTGATATTTCTCCCTTTTTAGACCCATACTCTTCTTTCTAGTTCAGATCCACATGACTTCTGACTTGGAATAACGATATAGTATAAAGAGCAGGGGTTTCAGATTCTCTCAGACCCATTCTTAAAATCAGGTTTCACTACTTTTAGCTATACTGTCTTGGACAAGCTAATTAATTTCTCTGATCCTTCATTTTTTCCATACATTTATACTGCCTATCTCAAAAATTTATTGTAAATATTAAACAAGATCATATTGGTAAAGTTCCTTATATGGTGTATGGCTTCTAGGAGGCACTCAAAGGTGATAGCTTTGAAAACTCCCCTTTCTCTATCGAATTAAATTCAGTTCCTAATTGTGTATCGACTAAAGTCCTCCATGGTAGCTTCTACTATTCATCTCAACTCATTCTGTATCCTAGATAAACACAGCTACTCACTCTTCAGCGAGCATACTCTGTCCTTTCTTACTTAAATGCTTCTTTGCTCACTCTTTTGTTTCTACCTTCCTGCCAGATTTGTCAGAATCCAAAATGAATAGATACAATAAAATTATTAAAATAGTGCCTGCTCCATATTTAGTGCTCCCCATTAAGTGTTAGCCACTGTTGATTTTGTTACCACTCACTGCCTATGAAATGGAATGCATGAGGGCAGGAGGGGAGGTAAGATGGCAGGGGAAATTTTATATATAACTTTATAATCAATAAAGACAAAAATCCTATCCATTCTAGGCTCTAGGAATATAAGAATGAATAAGACTTGATCATTGTCCTCAAAGAGCACAGTCTAGAGAGGAAACAGGCACAGAAATAAGGATGATAATGCTATCTATATACTAGATACAGAGGCATTTTTGAATGTCTTCCACAGAGCCTGGAAAATCAACATACTAGTTGTGATACCTAGTTTAACTGTGGGGAGAAAATATCTTACTATTTTCAGATCATTTCATTTCAAATCCTTCTTCAGCCATAAAGCCTTTTCCCATATTCCCAAATATATGTGATCTGCCACGCCAAGCATGTTGTACTCTATAAGAACATCCATCACTTTTACATACTTGTTTCATTTGCCTTACTGGATTGTAGGTCTTATCTGGCTCATCTTTATTTATGCTGAAGTAATGAGTACCATGCCTTGCACATCATAGATCCTCAATAAGTACTTGTAAAATTGGATGGCATTAGCTTAAATGGACTGTCTAATCATTTTATTTTTGAGTTCTGTGTGGTGAACATTAATTATGAAAAGACAAATGTTTTATGTATGCTCATGTATGAATGATATACTTCAATAAAATTTTATTTTAAAAAAAGAATAAAAGAAGAGTGCCTGCTTAAAAAGAGAAGACAAATATCTTTTCAATAGGTTATCCATTCAGTTGTTCCTTTCCACTAGCATAGAATATCAATACTGGACAGTATTTATCATAACATTAATTACAAGCATTAAAATATATAATTATTTCTACCTTCTTGTATTTCTCAATAATTAATTCGATTCAGAAAGCAACAATTCTTAATAGTCATGGATTATGTTGTTTGAATCACTTGAGCCTTAAAGAGTTGCATTTCTTTGCTGACACCTTTTTTATAACTAACACCATTTTTCATTTACTTTCTATAGGTAAATGTGAATGTAAAGAACAGGTGTTAGGAAATCCCAAGGCATTCTGTGGAATGAAATATTCATATGGTGAGTTCGAAGTCCTTGAATGTTTCTGAGAACCTATTCAAATTCAGTACAAAGAGTTGTTCAGGGAATGGGAGGCCTAGCCTATAACATTCTTAATAAATCAGAGCACTCATCTTATATAATGATACTAAACGCAGGATTCTGGCCTTGGCCTGGATTTTCCTAATGCATATGGGGTTGAGTTTCCTGGTGAGGGCAGGATGGCTGTCGAGCAGAGGCAGGGTTATTGTACAATAAGGAAAACGGGCAAACATAGCAAAAAGAAAAACATCAGGACATATAACCCTTTCTGGTAGATGCTATATTCCATATGAATTTAAAGGGGACGTCTCTAGTCACTTAAATGATTCTTGTGCTAGTTTATCACGTAGTAGTACTGAGCAGAAATAAGTTTAAGGCAGTTGTTTCACAGTAATTGAGAGCACAGGCTTTGGATTCAGGCCTTGGTTTGATTTCTGGTTTATTGGGTGAGTAACTGAACCTCTCCAAACCTATTTCTTCATCTATAAGCCTGGGATAATGCCATCTTCTTCGTGAAATGAGATTTTCAAAATGCCTGCCGCATATTACCTGTCACATACTAAGTGCCCAGTAATTGGTACAGAGGAGGAAGAGGATGTGTGTTTGTGAGGTGCTGAAACTAGCTCTCTCTGTGTCTCTTCCCTAACCTCTGTAAGCTCTAGACTTCTCTGCCTCTCAAACACCAGGAAAACATCTCATTTAGAAAAAAGAAAATGGCACTGCCTAAGTGAAGACTATCTTCTAATTCTAAATGGCTTTATATTTACTATTAAATATAAAGTCTGTTAAAATTACATGCACATCTCCCTCCCTTTGCCTTCCAACTTGACTAAATAATAGGAGAAAAGTCCTAAAATGTATAGTGTCCCATAAATGACAGGTACTTTAAAGGGAATAGCATTTATAATTAAAACCTAAAAACATGACAATTTAGTCCAAAGTCTCTTAGTTCAGTGAAAATAGCAATGTTTTTCTCCTTATTACATATATTTTGTAGTTCTCTGACTGAATATACTGATAACCATGTTGGCATCTTTTAATATAACTGAATTATTTTCCACTTAAAAGAGAACTTGAACTTCTTATTGATGTAATGACATAATCTTGACCTTCATAAGAGTAATTAATATTCCTACAGGCTTGGGAAGAAAAATTGGTTTTCTTCTCCCCATTAATGAAAAAGCCACTTGATTCATTCTTTTATTCCCTTTTTTTTTTTTTTAGGTACCGGGGCTGGGGATTGAACCCGGGACCTCATATGTGGGAAGCTGGTGCTCAACCACTGAGCCACATCAGCTTCCCTCAGTTGGTTTTTTTCATTTGTTTGCTTTTTGTTTGTATTTGTTTTTTCAGGAGGCACTGAGATCCAAACCCAGGACCTCCCTGTGGGAGGTGGGCACTCAACTGCTTGAGCCACATCCACTCCCATCTTTTATTCCTTTAGCAAGTATTTATTGAGCTATGGTAATGAATAGACAAGGTCCCTGATCTCTGAGCTTACAGTCTTGTGGAATAATAGTAGACTTTTGTAAAACATGTTCCAGACACTATGCTATGCACTCTTCATGAATTTATCTCATCAAGAGTTGTAGTCCAAATTCTACCACTAACCAACCAGCCATGTGAACTTGAGCAGCTCACTGAATTTCTAAAACTTACTTCCTCATTCATAAAATGAGATTAGATGAGCTCTTAAGACCCCTTAGAAGTCTAAATTTGATAATGCTATAAAGATATTTGCCTGACAACCAGCCATAGTCTCAGGGTATGGGACCAGCCAGGATAAGATTCTCTTATTACATACAGTCTTCCATCAAGATGTAGAAGAGCCAGTAAGAACACTCCTAATAATGTAGAACATTGCATCCTGATGCTCCTTAGCTCTACTTTCGTCTCTACCCTAACTTATTCTATTATCTAATCCCCAGCCACATCCATTCATAGATGGAAGAGCATAATCACATATGTCATATAAACCCTGGAGCTTTGCTATCCTGTAGAAGGGGACAATCTCCCAAACCCCAGTCAGCTTGCATTTTACACCATGGAAGAAGATTAAGTAAACCATAATATTATTTAATCTCCTCAGAATATGTAAAATACCTTCTGGCAATAACATTTTGTTCTCTGTCATAACATTATGCACAGTCAACCATAAGAATAAAATATAGCCACAATCTAAATAAAAGCCAGGATAACAATTCTACATCTTATGCATCTTCTTTTTATTTAGATTTGATAACTGAATGTGTTTAAGATTATATTTGCAATAAGCAAATGGCTGATATTCTTTTAGTATTTGGGAAGTAGAAGAATTAAAAATTTCCTAGAAGGAAAAGTATGGTTGGTATAGATCAATGTGAAAAAGCCACTGCAAAAATGAATAAGCCTAATGATTTTTAAAAACAAATTTCCATATTCTCATCATTATTAAATCACTTTCCACTATAATTATATAAATATAATCAATTTATATTTAAATCGATGCTCAAACATCAAAAGATAATGTGAAATTCAATGCATATTGACTTTTGGAATTGTGTTGTTACAGTGTTAAAAATAAAGATTTTATCAGCTCATGATAAAGGCTCTCATGCTGAGGTCAACGTAAAGATTAAAAAGGTCTTAAAATCTACCAAATTGAAGATTTTACGAGGAAAGCGAACATTATATCCAGAATCATGGACTAACAGAGGCTGCACTTGTCCAATCCTCAATCCTGGTGAGTATGAGACTTGATGTAATGAAATATCTTGGCCTTATTCAATGCAATAGTCTGACAGGCTTGGGGGGAAGAAAACTGGTTTTCCCCTCACTATTCTCTAGCTTAATGGAAAAAACAGTTGATGTATTTGTTTATTCTTTTAGTAAATATTTACTGAGCTACAGTAGTACCTTGTCTCTGCTGATTTACTGCTTGTCTTACAGTCTCTGAACCACAACCTAAATAAACTCAGAAACAGCATCTGTCCTTTTCACTATCTGAATTCTGAGGAAAATCCAAATGGAATTCTTTGAACTGACATCACAAAATTATTTCTTTTCCATGTGCTCTATAAAAATAAAATATTTTTAAATCCAGCAATATAATATTCTCTGTCTTAAAAGTAAAGTCTCATAATGGTGTCAGGTGCCAGTAGCATAGAGAGCACCTTCACAAATTTCTCTGCCACTAATACTTTATCTGAAAGCTGGGTCCTATCACGGTGCCCTGGGTAAAGCCTGCTCCCAAAGGAAGTCCAAATGCAAAACTCCATCTGTGCAAATAATACTGAATTCATTTTTACTATTACAAGAGAAGCATCTGTTTCTCCTGGATAGAAAACAACTCTCAAGTTCTCATCATCTTGTTTTTCATTAAATGATCATTCTAGTTTCAAATTAGAAACAGAAATAAACAAACAAACAAAAAAAACTGTAGAATCTTAGAGAAACTCCTTAGGATGGAGGGAAATATGATTTGCACCTAAAAACAAAAGGGCAGAGGTAGAGACAAGCAAGTAAGCATCAGGTTCTTACCTGATGGACTCTTCATACCGTGTCATCAGCTGCTCACTTCTCTGTCGCTCTCATTCAATCTGAGGACAGGATTTAGACTTTTATCATAGTACCCCTTACCTACCACTAGCATGCAGACAGTAGGTTCCAGTAAAACAAGTAATAATTCCCCCAAAGTCCTCTCTATTTCCCTGTTTGTGTAGTTGTCATCTGTTTTTTTCAGTGGTACTGATGAAACAGGAGCATAAAATATGTTCTGAGTCTGATTTCTTCCAAATATAAGTACAGGAAACCACAGCAATGTTAATATGAAGTCTTGTAATCTTTTATTAATACATTTAAGAGAAACAAAGAGATAACCAGTGAAAGGGAGAGCCTGCGAGACAGCAAACTGTCAGTAAAATACACCCCAACCTGAACATCTAAACAATGGCATAAAACTCTTGATTGTTTTCAACTGTTGACCAACTTTTTTCTACCCTCTTTAGAATTTTGTTTAAATTAATCTAAATTTTAATAAGGGAGAGATGATATTTCAGATCATAAAAAATGTATTTTTAAATATGTAATTCCAAAGAACAAATTGTAGTAAGCAGAATCTTTAATTTTGAATATAAGAAATTAAGAATCATTAACTTAAATTCTATTTCCCAGCGATCTGTGTTTAGAGCCTCTTCCCACAAGCACTTTTCTAACCTTGGCAAAGGAAAAAAAAAAACAAGAAAGAAAGGTCTGCCCAGACTTTTAGTAAGACATTATAAACAAAAGCTTTGACCATCTGAGCCACCCTCCAGGAAGTGAACAATACTTCCTAATCAGGTTTCTGCCAAACGAGTCAAAGAATCTACTGAGTTCATCACAATTGAAAACATAACAGCAATTATTCAAAGAATTCTTGAAAACATGTTTACTTGCTTTGAAGAAAAGACTGGAACCTGCCAAAGCAAAACCAGACACTCTTTCATTTTACTTTGTTTTTCCATTTTTATAAGTTCAATAGCTAAGGACAAAGAAAGCTGATAAGAAAATTCTGAAACCTTACACGCCAGCTTGCTTCCTTTGCTACTTTTGAAAAGGAGCAATGTAATTGGCCATCCCTGCAAATTAATTTAGTCTTGCAGTCATACATACATGTACTCATTCATCAGTCATGTATTTTAGAATACTAAGTACAGCACTAAAGTATTACCTTTGCTTTTTCTATGGCTACAATATAAATGTTGCTCCCTCAAATATGTAACAAACTATCTATCAAAAGCATAGAGAGGGAAATAAAATGTAAATGATAATAAATGCAACAGAAAACATTGTTTTACAGGCCAGTTTTTATTATGATTCTGCTCTATCATTTATGGATTTATTCATCATTTTTATTAGTTTAATTTGTGTTTATACTTTAACTTAGTAATAAATTCCTGTAGTACTTATTTTATTTATCATTTCAAAGTAAATTCATTTAAAATTCTAGATTTAACATTAATGTTTCCTAAAATTCATTTATTGTATTTTTCAAAGGAGGATTTTATTATCTTAGAGATAACAAACAATATCAAAACCAAGAAAAGAATTGAACTATGAATATATGAAACTGGTGAAGTCACATACCCCCATGGAATTAAGTATGATGCCATATAGCCCCTAATTTTGTTCTCTTTCAGGTTTGGAGTACCTTGTAGCAGGACACGAGGACGTAAGAACAGGCAAACTAGTTGTGAATATGAAAAGTTTTGTCCAGCACTGGAAACCATCTCTTGGAAGAAAAGTCATGGATATTTTAAAGAGAGAGTGCAAGTAGCAAAAAAGGCATATAGCACTTAAGGGCACTTCTCTGTGTACAAAACACAAACTTAATGGAAAGGAGACCTTGAAAATGAGACTGGATTTTTTAAGTGCCAAAATGTATAGAAATGTTCCAATGAGTGGGCATTGTCTAACTTTTCTCATCTGGGTCCATGTTTAAATACAGTTTTGTTTCAAAAAGAAGAAAGAAAACTCCAATGTTGATAGCTGCTTTCTATGGAACTAATTCCAAAATTCATAACCATTAATAATATTTTTAATAGCATCATGATATTTAGCCATCTAACAAGGACTCCCCCCACTTTCAGATATGTTACTTTCTCCTGATGCTACTTAAAGTAATTAATGAGATTATAACATTCCCCAACCCTACTATCAGGAAAGGTGTTTCTTAAAAAGAGCCTTCTCTTGCTTATTGTGTATGAACTTTGGTCTGTGGGAGTGTTAAATGGAACCTCTCCACATGTATATAGTATTTCTTTGTATAAAGCACTTTACTACCTACCACTTGTGTTGTGAAAGCTTGGAGACATAGATAGAAAGAAAAGGGCATGTAAGAAGATCTCCTGAAACAGAAGCACTGCCACTACATGTGGACATAAGTAAACACATAAAGGAAGTTGTACTATTTAACTCTGAACATTTGGAGAAACTATGTGAAGATGCAACCTTAAAGGAAATATGTTTGCATGAAGTCTCAGCTTCAGCCTAGAGGTTAGATTCCACAGATATCGGCCATGATGAATCCTTTTAAAAAACTAAACAAGAAGAGACTTTAAAATAAGAGAAAGGAATCATAAGTGTAGAAATACACTTGGATGAAGTGGAAATGGAATTCACAGTTTAAAAAGCTCATTTATTTGTAATGCACTTATATACACTTCAAAAATTATTGTAGACACAGAATTCATTTAATTTTTGTGTTTAGTATTTAAATCTGAACATCAAAACAGTTTCTTCCCTGTCTTTATTAACAGTATATGGTCATTATATTTATCCATTTTTAAATACAATGTGTGTGATAGTTCACCAAATTACAGTTTTTCATTATTATTCATCTTCTGTACCCCTGCATAACCAATCTACATACAGTTTCTGCTGTACTTGAATATCAAAACATAAACCAAGTGCCATAAGATTAACTTCACATATAGAACATATTTTTCCCTGAGGTCCTGTGGACTTGCAATATATATATATTGCTTTGTTAATTTGTTTTTATATTTCATATATGTAATAAAGGAATATGATCTCCTGATTTGTGTCTCATTTCTTGATCTACTCTTTCAATGATGCTAAAGATTTCCTTCTCTTAATGAGGAAACTTAAATCTAATTCCTTAAATTAAGAAAATCAAGAAGAGCCTGCTATTTCTAAAATGCACTGCATTTAAAAAATTACATTTATTTTTAACTAATCAAAAAAAAGAAATACAAGTTCATTGTAGAAAATGCAGAAAAGCATAATGGGAAAAAACACATTTAACCCAACAGTCCTGAGGCTAACAGCTGTTAACGTTTTAGTGTTTCAAAAAGTATGAAAGATGGATTGTAGCAGTGTATGCTCTTGTAGGGAGAGAAGGATAGAAGTTGTCCCTTTTTACTTTATACACATCTGCATTGCTTGACTTTTCTTTCACTGCTCATGTATACTTTCACAATTTATTTTTTAAAACAAATTTAACCCATTGTTTTTAAAGTATGTTCAAGTAAAATCATACTAAAAGTTTAATTTTATCTAGTTTAATAAATTGTTGGGTTTCAATATGTCTTCCCAGACCTCTTTGACTAGATTCTTCTTCCTTAGTTGTTCTTTCAAGCACCTTTTCTGGCAACATTCCAAAAGATAGGTCACAGTTATAAATATCCCTTCAATGGCTTAATTCCCAAATCACCTGAAGCCCTTCCACTTCAGTTTTAAATTCCTTCTAAGTACTCTTTGGCTTCCAAAGTGAAAAAGAAAGAGAGAGAGAGTGTGTGTGTGAGCGAGCCTGTTTCCCCATTTGTAAAAGTAAACAGCAAAATGGAGTGCGAGCCAGCCTCCTCGTGACTCTTTCCTGTTCTGTCATACTGCCATACTTCTCGTTTGCATTTTCTCCTCCTTAGCATCTTTCAAAATAACCATCTCGGCACCAAGGCAACAGACAAATAAAACTTCCATCTATGGCTTCAAATGAACCTGAACACGTCCTTCAAGAGCTGCTCAGAAAGTCCCTGTCCCCAGGGCTTTACGCCACACACTGTTGGGCTGTATTAGTCGGCAGATTACTTATGTAATCGCCACATACCTATCGGTGTAATTTGCCTGAGGTCAGTGCAGTCTTTGCCCTCTTATTATGTCATTTTCCCTGTAGAGGAATGTTACTAATATTTAGTATTTGATGCAATGGAAATTCTCAATAATAGGATAATCTTTTAATAGTGTCCACTGATGAATTCAAATCTGTGGGGATGTGACCACGAGTCCAAAAATTAGTGTCCATCTGTCTCTATTAAACAGACAACAAGACCTATTATGGGTAAACACAGTTCTTTGGGACACATAGATATTCTGGGTTCTTGCAAAACATATCCTTTTCTAAATGATCAGAGACTTATCAAGTCTGAAGGGTGGGAAAAAGAACCTTGAAAATTCCTTGTACTGTCCCTTTGTCACTCCCCTGGAATGTCCAAGAACAAGGACTGTGAGCACTGCCCCTGCCACTGAGTTTTGTCTGAGGTCCCAGGGCTGAATTGCTTTTGTGTTCATTGTTTCAATGATAAGCAGTCCCCTAACCTAACTTTATCAAACAGCCAAAGTTACTCACAACTTATTTCCCACAGTTTAGAAGAAAAATATTTATGAACAACTTCAATTTTGCAAGGAAGATTGGTATGATAAAAATGGAATAGAAGCAAAGGGGTGTGCCTTGCATTACAGATTTTTTTTCAGTCTCTCAAAAAAATTATTTGTCTGGGAATATTTTTTTGTAATGATGCCCCTTGTCCCTCTTTCTCTCTCCTTTCACTAAAAGAATTTAAACAGCTCCCTACTTTTGAGAAGTAATTATTGACTGTATTTGAAACCTGAAATTTCTTTAAGTTTCAAATTCCTAGATTTATTTTTAGCCTGTTCATAAATGCTGAATAATCTTAAAAAGCAGAATGTTAGTTGTGGAAAAGAAAGAAATATGCACTGGGACAAACAGATATTTCCAAAATGTGAGATGTGTGTTCTGTTGAGAAAGGGCTCCTTTTGGTAAATGCTGAATACTTCATGAGTTTCTAAATATGTAGTCACAGGTGACTATTGTCCAAGTTTCATCATTAGCAATGAATTAATTCACAAATCCAAAAATTTCAGTGCTTATTAGGAATGATCAAATCATAGTGCACTATCTGAACAAGAGGGCAATGGCAGTCAGGCACGAAATCTTACCTCCCAGAAAGAAAAATAGCCACTCTTTGTAAATATTCACAGTACAAGTAAAATGATCTGCCCAGAACCCCCCTGGACACATCCTTCTCGGCCAGCAGACTATCAAGGAATTCAAACTTTGCGAATAAAAAATAAGAGAGATAACATCAATACCAAACAATAATTCTGAATTTACTACAAGCGAGGCACTTTACTCAGTGCTTTACATGTATTATTCTCATTTGATCCTCCTAATCCCCCTGAAGTGTTATTATTATCTCCATTTCCCAGATGAGGAAACTAAGGCCCAAGGAGACTAAGTAAATTGCCCATAGATACTCAGCTAATAATTGCAGAGCCTGAATTTGAACCTAAGCATTCTGAGTCCCAGAGTTCATATATCAACCACTCAAAAGGGGATGCTGGCATTCAAAAAGGAGTCCACAAGAGGTGAAAAT
>PVKH010025876.1:0-13331 GCA_004027955.1 Chaetophractus vellerosus | reverse complement strand
TCAGTCTTTCATCGGAGCAAACTCATCGAGGACCCTTCATCAGTCTTTCATCGGAGCCCCTGGCTTGCAGCCTGCCAGCGGAACCTGGACTTGTGTATCCCCACGGTCACGTGAGAGACTCTTATAAAATCTTATATTTTTAACAGAGATCTCGTGTTGATTCTGTTTCCCGAGAGAACCCTGACTAGAACAGAAGGTAAGCTACTCTTCAAGTGAGGAACTGGGTCTTCCATACAAAATTAGAAATGCCATGCCATTATGATTTAAAATATCAGAGAAGCAGGTTTGTTAATTAGAGTAAGTTAAAAGGATATTGCCATTTCTCAATATTTCATCTATTCTTAATCACTGACAAAACATTTTTCTGGATTTTCACTAATAGATTTTAGCAACAAAATTAGGATTTTAATCCACTAGCACGTTACAGTTATACTCAGGGAACTGTAATGTACATAAAATGTCTCTTAAAGCTATTCACTGCAAGGAAGATAATTATATGAAAATGCCAGGACTCAGTTTACCCATTCATAAAATGGAAATATTGTACTTATCTCTTAGGGTATTTTATATTAAATGAAAAATTGAGGCAAATTGTTTAATAGCATGCCTTGTACAAAGCAAGATTTCAATAGATTTTAGTTATTATTAGTAAGAGATTTCTCTTTAATTACTAGTTTAGTTTGGAAAATTTAACTATATTCATGCTTATTAGTCAGCTAAATTAAGAGGCCACAATTACACACCCCTAATTTATGTTTTAAAAGAAAATCTATGTCCATATCATCTCAAGTATAATATGTTATTCATTTCATGCCAGAATACACAGAAATCTTATCAGTCATAATTAAAGTCTAGCAAGAGCCAATCAGCAATAATTGAATTAAGTTGGGTTTAGCTAGTACAAGGTAAGTCTTTCCTAAGCTCCATAAATGGTTAATATAATTTATAACTGATGGAAAATCATGTTATTGGTGGTTTGATTTTTCTATGTGTTGCACCTTGACCCCTCATCCATGCTTATGTAATTGCTGATTGGACCAGGCTCAGATACCTGACCTAAAGTCACCTGTTAGATTTTCTCAGTTAAGAATGTGATTTTGGAATCCAGAGACAGAGAATTCTCTCCTTATACGTCTGAAATTTTAAAACCGGGAACTATAGTATGAACTATCTTCTACCACCTGCATGAAGAGAATGTGAAGCAACCAACAAAGCAAGAGGGGAATAAAGTAGATGTTCAAAGAGAAGCCAGAACAAGAAGGAAAAGGACTATTGTCTGGATTCTTGAAAGCTTTGCAGGTCCTATCTCAATTTCTCATGAGCCCCCAGTCATAAAATACCCTAGTGTTCTTCCAATAAATCTAGCCGTTTGCATTTTTATTTATATTCAAATTACTTTTAAACTAAAGGCACTATTTTGTACAATATCAAAGTTATATATAATATCAGTTATATATAACTATAAATTTACTTATTTTCAAAATTTTGAGATTAAAATGGGCTTTCATTATGTAAGTTATTTCAGAGTCAAGATGCTGTAGTGGAAAGAGGTTGGGCAGTGGAGTTAAAATTCAAAATTCAAAATTACTAATTGCATAATCAAAAGATATCAGTTAGTCCTTTGGGTGTCAGGTTCTTGATTTGTAAGAGGAGGATAATAGGACCTGCCATATAGATTATGTGGCTGCTATAAGAAGTAGGGGAAATCTCATAGGAGATGATCAGTAATTGTGTTTGTTTTCTTTCTCCTACACAGATTTTCAAACATCTACTAATCACAATTCTCTCATGGTTCTCTTACCTTTTTTTTTTTTTTTGACTTTTCTCTTTTCCAGTATTATCTTTCTGTCCATTTCCTCACTTATCACCTTTTTTCAGTCCTAGAGAGACAATACTTTTATTCATATATCTTTTTCCATTCAATATAACTTTATACAATCTTTATTTTCTTAATTTGTCCAATTTTGCTTTCATTCAAACATAGCCAAGTAGACCGAAATGTTTTATTTAGATATATTTGTAAATCAAGGATTTCATTATTTCCCCATACTACTACCTCTTCCCTAAATCCTTTATTTCTAAAATTACCTCTCCCTAACATGAAATTTTATATTAGCTTTCATCAGCTACTTTTTAAATTAAAAGTTAATTACTTCTTACCCTACTTATTCTATATCTGTTTTTCAAATTTTAGACCGTTGTTCAGCCTACCATCTATATTATTCCTGTAAACACACTCTGATAATGTCTTTCCATTGTTCAAAAACTACTGGTGGCTCCCCAATTTCTTAAAACTTAAGCTTCTTACCATGGTATTAGTGACCCTTCCTGAACTAAAACCAGCTTAGCTTCCCAGTCCTTTCTCCAACATTTTCTGTTCCCCTGTTATGAAGCAGTCCCCATCTCCCATATATATTTCAGGTACCATGAATGCCATACTCCTTCCACCACCATCTTTAAAAAATGTGAGCCATAGAGAAAAAATGTACTTTGTTTTGGATCTGACTTTACCAAATACCAGCCACATGGCCTTAGTCTAGTTGATTAAACTCTATGAGCACTGGTTTCCTTATCTATGAAATGGAAATTATTTTGCTTATCTTTCAGAGTAATGCAAGCATCCAATGGGCTGATGTATATGAAACATTTAGTCTACTGTCTAGGGAATACAAAATGATCTATAAAAGATAGTCACTACAGTTTTTATCATCATCATAATCATACTTTCTTGCTAGAATGCTTTTGATCATGCTGTCTTATCTTCTTTTAGACTTTTCCTGCCCTATTCTATACCTGTTAAATGATTACCTTTTGCTTTAAATCTCAGTTAAAATGCTATTACTAAGTAGCCTCTGCCATTCTCTTGGAAGAAAAAGATTTTGTGTTTGTACTTTCATCATAGCCCTGATCACAATCTGTCTTGTATTAAAGTATTTTGGTAAATGTTTGTCCTTCCCACGGAAGACAGAGTCTATCCTATATGTATCTTTGTATCATTCATAACATGGTACACATTGGGACACAGTGAGTCTCTGCTGATTGCCTTCATATAAATCCATTTCACCCTAAATGTACAAATCCCTGCAAGTTCCTAGCCATATTTTAATATCCTCATGTCCTATTCTATTTCCATTTTAATTATAGGCCCTGTTTCCTCTCTCTTTCTTCCAATTTATTCTCTCAAGAGAAGCTAGATGGAAATTTTTAAAAATATTAATGAGACCATGTTATTTCTCTGCTTATACCTCCAATGTTTTTAGAGAGAATTCCACGTTCCACACCAGGGCCCACAGTTGCCTAAAACTTCCAAATCACCTCATACAATTCTTCTTGTTGTAATATTTGCTCTAATCAGCCTGGCTTTCTTTTATTCCCATTTTTTTTTTAAACTTGTGACCTCTCTGCATTATAATCTTTCTTCCTGGAATATCTTTTATTCAACTCTTTCATACTTAGACATTTCAAACCCTTCCAGGGTCAGGTAAACACTAAATCCTTAATAAAGATCTTTTTTGAGTGGACCACATTGATTTAATAGGCTGGGAAGATGGAATTCTATCTTGATCCTATTGACTGCCACTTTCCCCCTGATTTACCCTTTTCTGCCTCTTAACAAGGGAACACATACATTAAATTCTAATATAATCTTTATTTATCATGAATAAAGTCATTTTGCTATGACTGCTAACAAATTCAGCAAAATTACAAAATTTCTCAATTTAATCTGGAGATTTGGTCTTCTCCTTTTCTTATCTCAGCCCAAAAATAACAGTGATGAGAATCCATTCTTCAAGATCCTATTGTATACTGATGTATGTCTGATAATTCCACTTCTTCACTATTTCAGAAGGTTCTTTAAGTCACTCTAGCAAGAGCATCTGTTCTTCAATTCAGCACAACAAATATCTATTCAATGTTTACTATGTTTAAGGCATAAGTAAAATGCAGCCCCTTTCTTCATAGTTGTATATGCTGTATTTAATTTATATGATTTACTTAGACATTTAGTCAAGATGAGTAAGTCAGCAAACTTTAAAGGTCTGCTTCCATAATGTTTTAACCAACCTTTAAACTTAGCTATCTTTAATTGTTGCTAATTTTAACAGAAACATAGTCTATCCCATTCAAATACTGTGTTTTCTTGTTATTATATTTACAGTTGAAGGAACCAAAACAATGAGGGTTAGTTGCTCCACGATTAATGAATCTAAAAGTATAACTCTGTCTACTCTTACATTTAAACAAGTGCTCCAGAGATAATAAATTGTGGACAATATAGATAAAATGGAAGTGTTAAAAACTTGTAGCAATTTTAGACAGGTACTCTAGTTAATAAAGAATGTTAATAGGCAATTTTAGCTTTGTGTACTATTTGTTACATTCTAAGAAGAATACAGTTTTCTTAAACAATGATTTAAAAATAGAAATTGTATCCCTCAATGGATATATTTTCTTTTCTGAATTTACTGATATAAAAAAGGTGCAGATGGCACCCCAAATAAGAGACTGGCATGGACCGGTATCTTCTCTGTGAAAATGACTAATGTATCACTACATTTCTGCCAGAACTGCATAAAGAGCCTGCCAAAAATGATCATATCATTATCAGCTAGTGTTCTCAATTGTTCACTGTTTGTGTCACATATGGATCCTCTGAAATGCAGAACTTCTACCTAAAGAAACCCTTGTATCATTATAAAACATGAACTTTTGCGTGCTTTTAGAATGTTTTAAGGAAACTGCATTTGTTCCACAGTAAACAGACATATTTTTCTGGTGTCATTAAAAAAATTACAGTACACAAAATATGAGATTCAAGTATCAAAGTTTACATTTTTAAAGCTAAGTTAGAATACAAGGAAAATTTTATCTCTGTGTCCATATATGCTTTGTTCTCTCACTTACTCTAGATTTTTAGATACTGTATGCCAACCATCTAGCTCCAACCAATTGGTCATATGGGGTCATTGATTTCTCTCGATTTGTGAACATTAGTCAAGGTTAATTGAATGGGATGGTGAAATACCTAACTCTACCAATATACTGTCTTATTTTGCCAGAGAAACTATGACAAACACCACACAATGAGTTGGCTTAAACAGTAAGCATTTATTGTCTCATGGATTTAGATGTCCCAAATAAAGGTGTCGGCAACACCGTGCTTTTTCCCCAAGTCAGTAGTGTTCTGCTGATGGCAGTCTTCCATCACATGGTGATCTCTGTCTCTTTTTTCTCTGTTTTGTCTGACATCTGGCACCTATGGACTTCTTCCTATGGATTTATCTGATGAACTGTGCCTGAATTTCCTTTTTTTATAAGGCCTCCATTCATATAGGTTAAGACCCTCCCTTATTCAACTGGCCACACTCTAATAAGAACACCATCAAAGGGTCTTATTTACAAATGGGTTCACACCTACAGGAAGGCAGAATAAGATTTGAACTTGTCTTTTTGGGGGGATAAGATTCAATTCCCAAAATGTATTTTATGACATGAAAATAGAAAGTAGTTTTTCTAGTTATGGATTATATCTTTTAGCTTCTTGTTAGTTCAACCCTGAATGCAAATGTTAGCTGTTTTTCACAAGAATATATACGTAAATAATCAAATAGCAAGGAATTGAATAGTGAAACATACACTAACACACACGACCACTCACAGACCAACACCAACTATTTCAAAGTATTCTTTGATTATTTTGGCAGTAATCATAACACAGTATGAAGATTTTCTTCAGCTTATTTTCAGTCTTAGAAAAGTAAAGACAGGATCTTTCACTTAGAAAGATACAACCTATTTTAGTGCTACTCCTGTAACAGAAATTGAGATGTAGATAACTTTTATATGGAAAATATTTCAAAAGAGAAGTGATGGTTGGATAGAAGAAAAAGTGTAATTTAAAAAGTAGTTTTCTGGGGTGACAGAAGGATGAAGAAGTGAAGCATAGTTATTTTTAGGGTGTTGAAACTATTCTATATGTTATTGTAATAGGGGATACATGATGCTATGCATTTGTGAAATCTCCTTGTTTTAGTTTTCTAGCTACTAAAACACACACCATGCAAAGGGTTGGTATAAACAACAGGAATTTAGTGGCTCGCAGTTTTAGGCTAGATGAAATTCAAATCAAGGCATCATCAAGGTGGTGCTGTCTTCCAAAAGACTGTGCCATTCTGGGGCTGGCTGCTGGTGATCCTTTGTCCTCAGTTTTTCTGTTCCATGGCACTGCATATGGTGGCATCATCTTTATCTTCTGGGTTCTGTTCACTTCCATCTTCTGGCTGATCCTTCCTCCATAGCTTTCTCTCTTTACACCTATATTTCATTCTGCTTATAAAGAACTCCAGCAATAGGATTAAAACTCATCCTGATTCAGTTGGACCACATCATCACTGAAAATATCTCCTCAAAAGGTCCTTTTTACAATGGGTTCATATCCACAGAAATAGACTAAGTTTAAGAACATGTTTTTTCTGGTATATATAGCTCCAGGCCACTACATTCATACAACTTTACAGCATAAAGAGTGAACCTCAATGTATGCAATTAAAAAAAAACATTTAGGAGATCAAGGACTACCAAGATGGAATGCAGAATGCAATATATTTTAACTGTATTATAAATAAATGAGATATCAGCTTGAACTCATGTTTAACTTAATAAAGAGGCAGGTATATATGTATGTATATAAAATGAGAAAGAGAGAATGAGAGAGAAGTTTATAGTATGTAAATATACACATGGGTGTGTGTCTGTACATATACACACATACATACACACACATATATATGAATTTCTTCCTTGCTCTATCAACTGAGATGGTCTAGAAACATCAACACACCAGTAGCAATGGGTATACCTAGCACTCAGATGATCTTGGTTTCTAATATCATTCTCCTTGGAAAGCTGGCTAATTCTAAGTCTAGGCAGGAAATATACAAGGTGAAGCTGGGAAATCTTGTGTGGCCAGAATGTAAGGAGGTAGTAATAAAAG
Source organism: Chaetophractus vellerosus (assembly GCA_004027955.1). Lineage (NCBI taxonomy): Eukaryota > Metazoa > Chordata > Mammalia > Cingulata > Chlamyphoridae > Chaetophractus > Chaetophractus vellerosus. The sequence continues at coordinate 6,337 of PVKH010025876.1, read as the reverse complement.
AAACTATGATGATGTAATTTTATCAAAGGTACATATGAGTCAACCAAAAGAGTTCCCAATGGCCAAAGCTGGTAAAATAAATAAATAAATAAAGTATTATTGGATTATAACCCAGAGTATAAAGTAAATATCCATTGTCCACACCAATATAAATGATTGAATAAATAAATGATAAATAGAAGGCAAATTTCCTGTGCAGAAGAATTCCAAATAATTTCTGTAGATACTTAATTCTCAAGGAGGTGGAAGATAATCCCCTACTCCTCAAGTGTGTGCTTCTTATAATAACTTTCTTCCCAAAAGTACAGAACAGAAAGGGGAGATAAAATGCATAACTATGGAATATAGAAACATAACAAACACTGTCTCTTACAGGTAATCATGGTTAACCTGAACAATGATAAGTCATGTTGCTTGTTATGTACACTTGACATGATGTAATAAAAATGGCACTTTATCTCTGTGGTCTTCCTACTAAAGACTCATAACCCCAGTTGAATCATGAGAAAATCATCAGGCAAATCTCATTTGAGAGACATTCCATAAAATACCTGACCAGTACTCCTAAAACCTCTCAAGGTCTTCAAAAATAAGGAAAAGGAAAGTCTGAAAACAGTCACAGCCAAGAGCAGCCTAAGGATACATGACAACAAAATGTAATGTGGAACATTTATGTAATCGAAGTATCTTTAAAAAAACAATCTTTTAAAAAATGTAACCTGGTATCCTGGATGGGATCCTGGAAGAGAAAAGGGATATTAGGTAAATTTAAGGAAATCTAATTAAGACATGAAATTTATTTAGTAATGTTACATTTATACTGGTTTATTACTTTTTTTCAATATCATGCTAATGTAAAATGTTAGTAATAGTGTGGGCTATATGGGAGCTCTCTGTATTATCTCTGCAGTGTTTCTAAAACTAAATCCATTCCAAAATTAAAAGTTTATCAAAAAATGGTTTTGTAGATGATATGAATTATAGTTAAGCTTAAAGTGAAGTATTGTTACTGAGTATAAAATAAAGCAATAAATTAGCTCTCAATGGAAAAGTTTTTTTTATTTGAACATAGACTTGAAACCTCTGCTAGGCAAGTCAGGGCTCCAATCAGGGTGTGAACTGTGACAGTGCCAAGGAAGCAGATGGAAATGAATGCACACAACTGGGAACCAAAACCCAAGGACCAGTTGGAAACAATCATGGGATTCCCAGGCCAGGATGTCCAAATTGTGACAGGTTCCTTGTTTATTTTTTATTTTAGTAAATCTTGTGTATTAAGTTAATTTCAAAGAATGTTATAGGTTTACAAGCATACCAAATATAGTGATTAGAAAAAAGTTAATGCTTCTTACTGGTATGAGCTACAGGATTACTCCCATCTGAAAAAAAGTTCCCAGGTATTTTATGATCTATGAACTTTAGGGCCTCTTTCATTTCAAGTATTTGAATATTTTAATTTTTCCAATATCTAAGACCCTATGTCTATGAAAACACACCACATTTTTTTCTTTATTTTTAAAGAAGCTTTACATTACATAAATGTTACATTTAAAATATTAAGGATTCCCATATACCCCACCCTCTCCCCCTCCCCCTCCCCCACTTTCCCTATTACAATGTCTTTCATTAGTGTGGTACATTTGTTACAGGGGATGAACACATATTGAAATATTGCTACTAACTATGGTCTATAATTTACATTATGGTTTACATTTCACACCACACAATTTTATAGGTTTTTTTTTTTAAAAGATTTATTTATTTTATCACATATCTCCCCTTCCCCTCCGCTGCGGCGACGCGCTGAGACTGGTCACTGCACAGGCGCGGCTTTCCCCGCTTGTGGGCAGCTTCTGCTTCCATTCACGGCCGGCTTTCAGTTCGCAGGTGGCTGGCTGCGCTCCATTCGCTGGCGACTTGCCCTGCCCGTGGCGGCTTTTGCCCTGTCCGTGGCAGTTTTTTGCCCTGCCCACGGCGGCTCTGGCCCACCCATGGTGGCTTGCCATTCTCAAGGCGGTCTGCCCATTAGGAGAGGTCCCCGGGTACCGAACCCGGGGCCTCCCATGTGGTATGCCGGTGCCCTATCCACTGGGCTATCGAGCCGGCCCCTTTAGGTTTTGACAGAATGTAAAATGGCCTGTATCTGTCATTGCAATATCATAAAAAAACAATTCCAATATCCCCAAATTGCCCCATTTTACACCTATTCTTCTCTTTCCTTCCCCTCAGAACCTCTGGTGACCACTGTCTTTATATCAATGTTACATGTTCTTCCCTTACTAGAATAATAATAGTCTACTTTGGTCCATAGTTGCATGCCCCCCTTATGTTCGTTCATTCCTCAGTCTTGAGGATTTGGGGATGGTGATGTCCACTCTCCTTTCAATTGAGAGGGGCCTTAGATCCTACGGGCTGATGGATGAAACTTTCCTGCTTGAAGGTGTAGATACTCTCTGTTTTTTGGGATGGGCGTTGTCCATTATCATTATTTTCTTAGTTGTCCTGGGTAAGTCCAATGAACTGGAGAGTAGGTATTGGCTGCAACTCTGCTGAGATACTGGGCTCAATCGGCATATGAACAGCAAGAAGATTTAAGTCTCTGGGACATATATTTAATGGGTATAGTGCTAATTATAGGTTCAAATAAAAGGGCAGAAAAACCATGTGTAGGAAAATTATAAATGAGTCTAACTCTGATAGGTTATCATATACTCGAAGGTAAGGCCCACTGAAGAGATGCTGATTTTCTGGGGTGTCTGCCATGCCCATAGTGTCCAGATGGCTCTAGAGCCTTCAGGAGCACCCCTGCTTGAGGCACTGTTTACTGTGGCAGTCAGTGAGAACCTCCTGACACATGCATAAGTAACCTCTGGAATGACCTCCCGACTCACTTTAAAATCTCTTAGCTATAAAAACTCATTTGTATTTAATATTTATCCCTTTTTGGTCAAGGTCTTTTTTTTCCAAATACATAGCTAGTCGGTGCTTGGTAATAATCCCTTAGTGCCAGGGAGGCTCATCTCCAGGAGTCTTGTTGCATGCCGGGGGGAAGGTAGTGAGTTAATTTGCTGAGTTTGGCTTAGAGAGAGGCCACATTTATGCAACAAGGAGGCTTTCAGGAGGTAGCTCTTAGGCAATATATAATACTAGGCTAAGTTTCAATTTTGCAAGTACAGGGTTCATAAGTACAAGCATCAATATCAAGGGCCTGGCCTAATGGTCTGTCCTCCGCTAGGTATTGCCCATGTACCCTAGAGATTCTTTTTTAAAAAAAAATTTTTTAAAGATATTTTTATATAAATCTTACATAAAAAACATAGGGGATTCCCATATGTCCTGCTCCCCATACCGCCCACATTTACCCACATTAACAACATCCTTCATTAGTGTGGTACATTCATTGCAATTGATGAACATGTTTTGGAGCATTTCCACTAAGCATAGCTTATAGTTTACATTTTAGTTTACACTCCCTCCCACACAATTCTGTAGGTTATGGCAAGCTATATAAAAGCCTCTATCTGTCACAGTAATGTCATTCAGAACAATTCCCAAGTCCCAAAAATGCCCCCATATTACACCTATTTTCCCACTCCCTGACCTCAGATCCTCCCGTGGCCACTGCCAGATTCTTGCCACTCTAGTAGAGAATGTAGTAGGACTCCCCAGGAAGGGAATTCAATAATCTATCAATTATTGTGTGAGTCTCCATGCAGCAATACAACACCCCATGTCCACACGAACACATTCATATTCCATAGAGGCATGACCCAGGTGCACCCCTCCTCACACATCCTTCCATCACCAACACCCCGCACCAGTGATCTCCCCTTTCACAGTTGCAACCATTTTGCAATCCAAAACCTCCCTAAAAACAAAGCCAAAAATAATAATAATAATAATAAATAAAAAATAAAAATGTAAATTTTTTTTTGCGTTGTGTCCATCACCATAAGATCTGTTATCTTTTATGTATATTGATAATTTCTTCTGTATGTTCCCCCAGTGTCTTATTTTTTCACTTTATTTTCACAGAAGGTTTAGGGTATAGAAAAGTCACATCAAAAATATAGGGGATTCCCATATACCTCCCCTCTCACATTTTCCCCTATTAATAATATCTTTCATGAGTACAGTACATTTGTTATAATTGATGAACAAATATTGAAACATTGCTACTAACCATGGTCAAGGGTTTATATTATGGTTTACATTTTGTACCATATACTTGTAGGGTTTTAACAAAATGTATAATGGCCTGTATCCATCATTGCAAGATCACGCAGTACAATTCCAATGCCCTAAAAATGCCTTATGTTCCACCTATTCTTCCCTCGCCCCTCCCCTTGGAACTTATGGTAACCACTAAGTTTCAAGTTTTGAAGAATAACATTTATAGTTACCTGCAGTAATATTGAGGGCTTCACATACTGGTCTGTTTTCTTTTATTAGACCCTGCCTATGTATGCAAGAGATTCTGGCCCCTCTATTTGAGAATGTAGCAGCACTTTAAAAAATACTGTGAATGTATGGGACAAAGTATTCTTTTCCAAAATTATACTAGGGCATTATTGGATAGCCCTCCTAAGTCAGTTTCAGTCATAGTAGTCTTTGAATAGAGTATAAGGTGATTTTGTCTAATTAATTGTTGAGCATATAGCTTAAAAACCATTATATCTATGTTTCTAAAGAACTCAAAATAAGCTTCTCATTACTCAAATTTTATGGATAACAAGGAAGTCTTGCCAATCTAATGCCCCATGTGTTGTATTTACTTTCATTCCTAAAATAACCTTCCTGCATTTCATTTACTGTTCATATATATTTTCATTTAATCTGAATTACTATGGCTATGTCACATATTAGAATGCCCATAATAATTTTCATCATATCTAGAATGCCAAATTCTACAGCAGTTGACTCAGCCACAATGTCCAGGAGACCATTTCCAAATGATTTAGGGTAAAATAAACAGAATAAAATCAGAAGTAGTCTGACTCCTAAAATAAATTGCCACAGGCCCACAAAAGGTCCCCAAAAGACCAAAAGACCTTCTTCCTCCTATTTGTTATTATGATTAGCTTTCCTGATGGAATTCAGTAATGTTTCCCTCAGAAATATAGCAGTGTTGTCTTCATTCAGGGAAGTAGTGACGATACAAGGCTATGAACTTTATGAGAAACAGCATAATTGTTACAAGCACAGGGTCTAGAATCATACTGTTGGTCTCAAACTCAACTCCTTCAGACAAATAGCTGTGTGACACTGCAGAAGTTACTAAACCTCTCTTTGCATTTTCTTCATTTGTAAAATACATTGTTCTAATTTAATAACAGCTTATCTTCCATTAATGAGGGTAGGAATTATTCTACAAGAACTCATTGCTTAACACATAGAAAGTTTAAGGTTTGTTGAATGAATGAATGAATGAACCAGAACTAGAATAAGAAAGAGTTCAGAGTGAATACACACAATAGGAAATATAGTAGAACCAAGAGGAATTGTGAATGCTATATGGAACTTTAGCAAATGTATATGATAGTAGAAATGTATTTGCAAGTTTGCCCAGTTCATTGGGCCCAGTGCATATAATATTATGTGCCAACATTCTTTCTGGAGATGTATCTGAAATGTTAGCCATGTTATTTTCTCAACTTATTTCTATTCAAGATGAAACTTCATCAGCTTCACACCTAATATAGGTGGTTCACAGGCTTTCAGTAAATTTAAGGTAATTTATGATTTCATCTTTCTCAAGTAATTTTCAATCAAGTAAAGTTATCCAACAAGACTGGAAGTTGCACATGGAAACATTTTATTTTAAGGTTTCATTAGTATGCATAAATTCACAACCCCTCCCAATCTCTATCCATTTTTGCAAGTAATTGAAAAAAGTGACTCAACATATGTGGATACCAGTTTTTAGGTTAACAAATGGGGCATGGCATTTTAAATTATTTAAATGTGGAACATTAACTGTGTTATAATTTAATTTCTAATAACAAATTTGCTTCTGCTTCCACAAGGAAGAAAACATCCTGTGGTAAACATAGAAAAACAGGGTGATGTGGTAGAAAGCACATTATAATAAGAGGCAGGACATCTGTTTTTCAGAACCCTTATTCATTACCTACAAGTAATTCATTTAGTCGATTAGGTTGGACTCAGGTTCTTAATCCACAGAACAAGAATAATAATTTCACCAAAGGCAGAAGCTTACTTATTTATTTCACTTACTCTCTCTTAAGCCCCTATAATGCACCAAGCTCCTACTCCTTTACCTGTTTGTTTGGATCCCACTTAGGTGTGAGCTGGGGAAAGGGCACTGGCGTAATCA
>PVKH010025875.1:0-13318 GCA_004027955.1 Chaetophractus vellerosus | reverse complement strand
ACTTTCTTTTTCTTTGTTGAAGCTACAATAGTCTTCATTTGGAGTTAAAGATAGAGCAGTTTAAATATTTTGTAAACAAAAATTTAATCAGTAACCTGATCAGCATTGTGTTAGTTACGTTTCAACAACTCATTGTGATCCTATAGTCAGAGCAGCAAGCCTAGGTAGGGTCTTAAGCCATGGTCCCCCCAAAAAGTGGAGCACAAGACTGATTTTGCATGAAGGGAGTGGTTTATTTTGGGGTGTGAATACAAGGAACAGAAGAGAGCGACTGGGGAGAATGGAAGCAGGAGAGGAGGGAAAGCCCATCCCAAGGTCATTATTAAGCCCGCCCCTCTGTGGCAGCGGAGCTTCTGTCCCAGAGGACCTTCTGAGGAGCCATGTGGCACGTGACTCCAAATTGTCTGCCCCAAAGGCAGAAGAGGAAGTACTTATCCACCTGCTCTGGCCGAGGGTTGCTCCACGGGCACTACCTCCCTCACACTTCCATGTCTCCACACAAATCCCAAAGCCCAAGAGTCTCCACAGGGCATCCCAAGAGGTAGAAGCAGAGAGCACCCAAGATGGAAACCCAAGGAAAGATACTGCCAGGTTATAGCTGCCCGCACCGGATCACCTTCTTCCTGTGGCTTTCTCGGACTTAGACTGACTGACTGTCTGAATTTCCTCTTTCTAGAAGACTTCCAGTCATCCGGATTAAGTTCCACCTGGATTCGGTTTGGCCACATATTCACTATAATCACATCTTCCAAAGGTCTTATTCACAAATGGGTTCACACCCGCAGGACCACAGATTAAGTTATGAACATGTATTTTGTGGGGGATGTGGTTCAATCCCCAATACCCCCAACATATTTTCACCTACGCGTAGGATTGCGGGTGTCCTGGAGCTAGCTGGCTTCTGTCACCTAGTGAGACACTGTGAGCATATATCTTCCAGGCGCCATGTTCAGTGACATCAAGCTGTTAGTTTGAAACCTGCCGAGACAGGAATATTTACACTACAGAAATTGGCAAACTTGACAAACCAGTCTTTTTTTTTATTAGCACCACCCCATTGCCATGTGTATGCATATATATAAATATGTATGAGGGGGTGTGTGTGTATGTGTACATAGACACACATGATAAAGCTATGGCTTATTTGTAAATTGTATTTTTACTTTAAATCAGGACTAATTTCCTGGTTCTAAAAGTGAGAACTATCCATACCAGTTCTTCTGTAAAGAAATAGATTTTAATGTATGAGCAAAAATGTTAAGGCCCCCTCTCGTCAGCCCACAGATTACATAAGGAAGAAAAAAAAGGACACTGGCTCAGGGAACAGTCATATCACATTTCTTACCCCTCCAGGCAGGAAAAATAATGGGGGTGGGGCAGGAGCTGAGGCTGGGAGAGCTCCTGAGGACTCCAAGTCTGCCTTGAAGGGCAGGGGAGAGACAATACCTGCAGGGACCAGAGAGGAGGCCCTGAGCCCCGGGAGCCTGGAGAGGGGGCCAAAGACAGTCTGTTATGGCTAACGGGGGGACTCATGGAACTTACCAGACAGTCAAGGACTCAGCCATACAGTACAAGCGGTTCTTTAATCCTTCAAAGTCCCTCATTAAAAACTGCACTAACAATCCAAACATAGCAATTTTTGGCTTGAATTCAAACTACTGAGCTTATATGTCTTATCACTTCCTGCAACGTGCAAAATTTTCCTTATAACTTAGGATCCACAGTCTTCAACCACTTTAGAGGACACTCTGGTGATCAAAGGTAGAAAGCCTGGTGCAAGAAAGTATTTGTTTAGATGGCCCAGAATACCCAAAGCGGAGAAACACCTATAAAGGCAAATGATTCAGTTCTATAAATATCTTTGCTGTCAGGGATTAAGGCTTTTCTGTTTATGTTTCTCCAAGGTGATTTATTAATAAAGCAAATATCCTAATGTAGGACTCATCACATTTTAAATTTCACATTTTAAATATCTTTGATGGTGTTTCTACTCTAACTTACACTAAAATAAAAGCTTTGTGGTGAACATTCTGGGCTTCAGTGAAGTGCATTTAGCAGCATAAATATTAACTGAATATAAAATAGTTTTTAAAGTCACAATAATTATAATTATTACCCTGGACTCTGCCCCTTGGTTTTTTGGTTTTGTTTTGTTTTAAATAGAGCACTCTCCTAGTCCTGATTCTAAGGAGTTTAATCATCGCATCTCTAAAATGACCCCAAATCCTGTAGACCACATTGGTTTCAATTTTGAATTTCTTCTAACTGGTTACGAGTCACTTTATTATATCATGAAATGAACTTCTAGTGTACAATGGTAATTTACGGCAGTACAGGGTCTCTTGCTCTTCTTTATTTTTTTCTAATAAATATACATACATAAGGGAATTTTTATTACCAGAAATTAGCAAATGAACTTTAAAAGGAAGACAAGGTAATGAATTTCCATCACTCCTATCAATATTATTATTGCTTATATGCTGATTGTTTATAAAACTTTAACCTAGTACCACACTGCTGCATACCAAAGGTAATTAACATGTTATATGTTACCTATTTAACGCAAATGAAGAGAGACAGGAAGATATAAAGGGAAAGAATTTATTCTGAGGTTCTTGAGAGATTGTTTGATTTAGTGAAATAGGCGGCTTGAGCTTCAGATAATCTTGTTTCCTCCAAGAACATGTTCACCATGTAATCTGGGGCAAGTTAATTAATCTCTTAAAGTCTCAGTTTCTTTATCTACAAATAGGGACTACTATATAATCTAATTCACAAATTAAAACTAAAATATATATCAAAGCCTCTGCACACAGCATAGGACACCTTAAACGCACAAAGTCAAATAGAAATAAAACAGGTATTCTCATCTACAAAATTGAGATAATATCTAATTTTAAGGCATATTGTGAGGAATAAACAAGTTGATATATGTACATTGCCTACAAAAATGCTTAGAACAATGTAGATAATCAAGAAACGATAGCTATGATTATCATGGGATTTATTACCTTTGTAATACAGCTTTCGCACGCTTGTTTTAAAGCGCTTATGATATGGCGCCATCTGGTGTTCATCTTGGGCACTGCAATTTCGAATCGGTGTTATGCTAATTACTTACACCAGTATTTCCCCAAGCTATAATTATTGACATATTATGTTTTGTTATATCCAAATGAACTATTATTTATTTAATATTTTTCTTAAATTGACTTACTTCATAAGGTAAAATCAATGTATTTTCTAAGCCAATATTCCATCATCATAAATGGAATTTAGTAGGTTTTTAATATACGTTATAAAAATAAAACTATTAACAATCTGAGCACAAACAAGAATCATTTCTCATACAATATTTTGGAAAACTCTCTATTATATCAATGGATTTCATGATATGAGGGGACAGGCAAAGCTTCGTAAGGAAACAAGCTTGAAAAATTGAACCTTAAGGAATTACAAGAAGTGAGCTTAATGGACAGGAGGACTAAGGACTCTCTCCGCTGAGATTCAAGTCCAGGTAAATGCAGAGAGTGGCGGGAGCGCCGCCCATCTGCGGAGGCTGCAAGTCCTTCCAAGCGGCTGGATCCCTGAGTGCAAGAGGGCCGTGGCTGGAAAAGAGAAGCGGACGGTAACCCGGGAAGACTTCCTCCAGCCTGTGGCATGTGGGCTTGAAGTCAAATTATTCTCCATGACTTCGGAATACAGTTCCACGAGATTTTAGTATTTCCCCCACATGTGTGTGCGTCTGCAGGCGCATGGTCAAATTCTGGAAATGCTGAATTAAGCCAAATTAAGCAGTACTTTTTATTTCAGGAATGATCAGATCACTGTAAAACTCTAAGAGGAAATTTTAATATTCAGATTTCCCATGTGTTTGACCTTGGCATAGTATACTTTTTAAAATGTTGCCTTCTTTATTTATTTTAGAGGCAACACATGCAATACGAGGCAGGACAAATTCTAAGAAACGGTCTTGAAGTTATGGAGAGGTTTTCAACATTTTAATTTATAGAGACGGTCATAACATTGATATGTGTGTTAGAAAGACCCTTCTGGTTACAGTATGGTGGCTGACAAAGGAGAAAAACTAGAGGCTGCCAGAAGAGTTAGATGATGGTTGATTCACTCATGCTCCACATTTAGAAAACAACACAATCATTGCATGGGTCATGAATGTTGAAATATGAAAGCTAAAAATAGTTTTGGGGCATTGCAAATTCAATGGCAGGAATTTATGCCCTTTAACAAAGAGACGTTAACTAAAGTAAGGATTCTTTGTGGAAGAGATGGCACAACCAAAGAGCTGACAGAGGACACATTTCATAGTTAAAAGTACAATAAATGCCCAATTGCAACGTATAAAGTGTAGGAAAAAAATGATCTGCCTTTTATTTGAGTAACTTGCATTGTGTGCTTCAGAATTCTCTTGTTCCTTTTAATGAAACCAACAGATCTCGGAGGAACAGTAGTGCATATGGAAGAGTGGAAAACGAGTGGAAAGCTTAACCATGTGAGTTAGCAACAGCAAAGTGAATGCATACATGTTTGTGTTGGCACCAGATAGTGCTTTGGCAGGAGTGGGTTGGAGATGGGAGAGGTGGCAGGGCAAAAAGGTAACAAGGTAGAAAGCAAAACCCTTTGAACATATGAGTAAAAAGAGAAGAAAATATTTTTTCTGCAGGTTGTTGAATTAGGCAAGCAGTGTGATGGGTCCTGTTTGCTCTCAAATGAATTTTATCAACTATCATTTGAGGGGCTCCTTTACTTATTTGACAGTTATAGTGAATAATTACACATTTTCCTTACTGAACTGGTTTGAAATGTCACATTGCTTGAGATTTCCTGCAGCTTGTCAGAAACTGTCTTAATTGTACTTGATTTTTCTAGTGAATTCTTTAAACTGTTGAACCAGCTTATAGATAGCGCAGACTTTTTCTTCTTCTGAAAAACCAGGTCATTGTTTAACAGATGTCATTAGATACTCAGAAAGTGGAGCATCCTGGTATAAACATGAAGTCAGTATTTTTAAGATAATATCAATGTATTTTTTTTTCTTTTTTTCAGACTCTTTCACTGATATTGTGCAACATTTCTTTCAGGTGAATTTAATCCATTAACTGTGGTTTTTAATTTGTATTTTCACTGGGCATTCCCTAATGTTTTTATAGAATGAACTGAACTTTCTAACTGTTCCCAGAAATGAAAAGGAAGAAAATTAGAAACGGGACACAGTTGGATGTGATGGTTAAGAATTTGATCTGGGTTCATATCCCCACTGCTTCTTTTAGCTACATGACCTAAGCCAGGTAAATGATCTAAGGCTCAGTTTCTTTGCCCATAATGTATCTGCTTCCAAGGAGGAGATTTTATACATATGCACAGCATGCGTGCGCGTATGTATATGTACATATATTTATGACTGGTATTCTGGCACGATCCAAAATAAAATTGCCAATGTTTAAATCCATATTATTACTTTGGGTTTTATCTTTCAAAAATAAAAAACTTGGAGCATGACCTTTAATAGTAATGGTAACAGAACAATCTGGCTTTCAAGATTCTCCTTGGTTTCCACTTATATACTCAACTTCATCGATAACTAATTCCCAGAATTAACCCTTCCTTGGGCTACTCTTCTTTACTGGCCTGCCTCCACCTGTACCATCCTTGCATCTGCCCCCCTGCTTTTTCCATTTCCTTAGAAATCCCTTCCTTCTCCTCATTAACCATCTTACCACACATATTTGCTTGTGTGAAGATTTCTCAAGATCTACTTACTTGTCCGTGGAGACCTACCTGACACGCTGCTGTTAAATATGGTGATTCTGAAATGTTTGGAATCCCAATCATAACAATAGCTAACAATTCTATATTTCTTTGTAAGTATAACCACCATATTATAAATGATGAAAGAGAACTTGATAAATTTGTTTTTAATATTTTCCAACATTCTTTGTTACATCTGTCTTGCTTTCGAAGACTTCCAGTCTCTAGGAACTCAGACTGAACCTTTGCTTTGAGGCAGCACTGTATCTTCACTTTCCCCATCAAACCTAATCAAATGCAGGTTCCTCATTTTCTTTTAAGTCATTAATGTATGGTAACGAATTAATATATTATCAATGTGCAAGAACAGGTTTGCTTTTTAACAAGGGCCTTCAGATTATCCAGACTCATGCCTACTGTGAGGATTTTGAGCATCATCTTAAGAATCAGGAGCTATTTTTGGCAAAGAGCTGTACTGACACTTCATGAACCACTTGGAGCACATGTCCGTCCATCCTGCCAGTCTATCAGCGCATCCTAGATTAACAGGGTAATCTTTAAATACAAAGACTAGTGCTTCCTCAAAGACTGAAGAATAAAAAAGAAAAAAAAACTAAGAATAAGAATCCATTAATAAATTTGAATTTGATAAATGAAAACTTGTAGTTCTCTAATTCTGGTAATATTTTAGACTAGAGAGCTTAATACCATCCCACCAATTAATAATCTAAATATTCTCTGAGTACTAAAAATGACAAGTACACTTTGTAGATGAAGAAATATGAGGCTTTAAAAAATGAGAGGAGTGGGTGTGGCTCAGTGGTTGAGCACCTGCCTCACATGTATGAGGTCCTGGGTTCAATCCCTGGTACCTCCTGTAAAATAATAATAAGGGAAACACGCAAGGACAGGAGTGAAGAGTGAGCAAATATTTGGGGCAGTAAATACCTCAGAAGCAGACACAGATTATTTCCATTCAAAGAGAAATGAAGGGGAAAAACCCTTGGAACCATGCAGGATGGGAAGCCAAATGTGAGAAATCCCTTCATAAAGTTTGGACTCAAACAGAGCTATAACTTCAGTTAAAGGGTGAATTCAAGCCAACTCTGAGCCACAGACACTCAGTCAGGAAAATGACTCAGCCTTGGCTCTGGGTGTAGGTCAGAGCATGCAGTGAGTACACAGCGCTGGCCATCTTGTGAGTTAAGGGACTTATTAACACTACTGAGCTGGTTAAATCACAAGCCTGGAATTGTTACTTAAGGTGGACCTTCAGTTGCCTGCAGAAGCAAGTGCAAATCCTTACCTGATGAACACATGCTCTCCCCAAGGCACAAATATTCTACAGGGAGAGTTTCAGGAACTGTGAAATCAAAACTGAAAATCAGAAAACATAAATGTTGATTCTTATTAGTGAGAATCCACAGAATTAATGACTTCAGCTATTAGAATGATGAGCATGGAATACAAATTAAGTATGCTTAGGACATTTAAAGCATTAAAAGAAGAACTGAAATCATGATTGTGGTAGGCTGAATACTGCCTCCCCCCTGCCCCCTTATATCCATGTTCTAATCCTCTAATCCCTGGAGCCTGTGAATGGTACCTTGTATGGCAAAAAAAAAAAAAAAAAAAAAAAATAGATGGACTTTGCAGATGTGACTAAGTTAAGAATCTTGGGGTGCAGATATTAGCTGGGAATATCTAGATAGATCCTAAAAGCGATCACATGTATCTTTGTAAAAGAGCAAGAGAGGAAAGTTTGACACAGACAGAAGAGCAGGCAATGTGACCATGGAGATGGAGATTAGAGTGATACGGCCGCAAACAAGGAGTGCTGGCAACCACCAGGAGCTGGAGAGGCAAAGAATGGATTCTCCCCTACAGCCTCCAGAGAGTGTCCTTGCTGACACCTTGGTTCTGGTCCAGCAAAACTGATTTTGGATATCTTAGCTCCAGAATTGCGAGAGTTTTGGTTGTTTAAGCCACCAAGTTTGTGGTAATTTGTTACAGAAGCCAAAGGAAACGAATACAATAATTAAGGAGAAAGAGACAATAACAAATAAGGGGCATTCAAAACAGAACAAGATTGAGCTTTTAGAAATGAAAAATATTTTTAATATCTATAAATATAATTATAAAAATATAACAGAAATTAAAATGATGTAATAATGTAAATAGCTGCTATATACATATAAGGAAGGAAAGATGTTTAGACGCAATTGAGAGAATTAGTGCTGTAAGATAGAACTGAATAAACTCCATAGGTAAAAAGACAATGACACAAACAGATGGAATATATGAAAAAAGCTTAAAACAAATGGAGGCTTGAATATAATAATCCATTACACATAGAACCACACTTATATAAAGAGCTGGTAGAGAGAACAGAGGAGCTTCTCCTCTATTCTCTCTACCAGACTTGATGAAATGGTAGCACAACAAATCTAAGTATAAAAATGTAAAGAAATACAAATATAGAAAATTATTGGAAGAACTCAGAACAAAACACCAAGGAGACATAGAAGATTTTAACAGCAGCCAGACTAAAAATAGAGGTAATTTACAAAGAGCAAAAATTGGTGTGATAGCTGACTTTTCACTTGCAGCAATAAAAGATATAAGACACTGGAATAATATTTCAATATGCTGAAAGAAAAAAAATTGTCAACTTAGAGTTGAATAACAAATTCTTTCGGAAACCAGAGAGAAAGGAACTGCTAAAGGATGTACATTAATACGAAGTGAAATGACCCCAGAAGCAAGGTCTGAGATTCAAGAGAGTGAATTAAGAAGCATGCGATGATATAAAGCAATAATAATTTTTAATTTGAGGAGACAAAAATAGCAAGACAGAGCAAAAAAAAAAATGGCCCAAAAAAGTATATAAGGGGTGAAAGAAGTGATCAGTGGAAAAACTTTCTAAATTCTTTGTATTATGCAAGAGAAGGATAAAGATATTAGCTAACTTTAGACTTAAATATATATATTTTAAAATGAAGAATAATCACTAAAAGAATAAATTATTGTGTATATATACAAACAATTACAGGTAAATAAGTGGAATAAGATAAAAAGCCGAGATTAGAGGGAAAAAGAAGCAAAAATTAGAATGAATAAAATGCATAAAATAAGATGATAGAAATAATTTATATATGAGTAAATACAATCAATGTTAAAGGAATATAGTGTCACACTATATAAAATTTAAAAATCCAGCAACATTTCCTTTACAAAAGATGAGAAATTGAAAGTAAAAAGTTAGGAAAATGTATATAAAGTAAGTACAAACACAAAGAAATGTAGAGAACTTATATTAATATCTGCTAAAATAGATTTTAAGACAAAATAAAGAGTAATATTATGTAAACACAAAAGATTAAGTTCACTGGAAAGATGTAACAATTCCAAATAGGAGAAAATCACAACTCCAAAATTATAGTGGAAACCTTAACACACCTCCTTCACTAATTGATTGAATGTGCAGGGAAAAAAATCAATATAGAAAATTTGAAGAACACAATTCAAAAGTTTGATCCAAAAGACATATACATATCTGTCAATAAGGAGTATGCACATTCTTTTCAAACATAAATGGAAAATTTACAAAAATCACCTATATGTATTAGACCATCTAGCATGTCTTAATAAATTGAAAAGAACTGATGTCATAAAACCACATATGTTAAATACAATATAATTAAATTGGAAACAAAAAATCCAAAACAGATAATAAGACCCATATATTTATTAAATTTTAGACATAATTCTAGAAAAATTGTGGGTCAAAAAAAGAATCAAACCCAAAATTTTAAATTAAAGCTGAATCATAATTAAAGGACTACATGGCAAAACTTAAGCTATTGGGATAGCAATGCTTAGAAGGAAATATAATATCCTTAAAGCACATATCAGGAGAAAAGAAAGGCAAAATAAAAAGCTAATGATCCAAGTTAAAAAAAATAAGAAGAGAATGTAGATGAAAGACAATAACAATAAAAGCAGGAATTAATGAAGAGAAAAAATAATAGAAAAAACTAACATGACCATAGGTTTATTCTCAGAAGAGGCTAATAAAATCGATAAGCATCTAGCAATGCTAATTAAGAAAGAATGAGAGAAAACACAAACAAGCAATATTAGTAACAAATAAAGGTGCTCACTAGAGTAGACATGAAAAAGAACATTAAAAAATACTTTGAATAATATACAAATAAATTTGAAAAATACAATGAAAGAAATTTCTAGAAAATATAGCTCACTGAAATTGACTCGAAAGAAAGAAAATACAAAAATAGTCCTAGAAACAGCTAAAGAGATTGAATTAGTAGTTTAAAATCTTCCTACAAAGAAAACGTCTGGCTCAAATGACTTTACATGTATATTCTGCCAGAGTCTCTAAAGAACCAATTTCAAAATCACACAACAATGCCAGAGTATATAAACAGGAAATGCTTCCCATTTGATTCTATGAGACTAACATCACCTTGATATCAATTGTTGACAAGGACAGTATGATGAAAAAAATGACAGGCTGTCTTGGATGGATATTATCTATTGGCATTTTGTATTCATACAAGTATCTTTCTACATAGCAGGGGCTGGAAGGCTAAACACTATATTTTTCAAAGGCTGTTGCTGGTAGGGTTCTGGATGTGATTTAGTTTCTCCATGATCTTATATGACATTTAGAAATAGTAACGGAGGTAGAAGCTATGTTCTGGTGTTCTGGTGGCTATACACTATTTCTGCTGGCTAGCCAGTTCCATATCGTACAGCAGCTTTGGATGCACATCCTTTCACTCCCTAATGGCTAGAGGCTGCTCTTTTTATTGATGGTGGTTGCTCCAGAGGTGCTATCAAGTTGGAGATCCCTAAGTAAGACTGTTCTGTTTTCTTTGGGGAGTCATCCCAAAAAAGCTCAGATTGGAACTTGCTCCATTGATATGCCCAATTATTTAGTAAGACCCCAATTCTCTGTTTAAAATCTCTTCCTACTTGAAAACTTAGACTGGTTTCTGTTTCCTGCCCTGAAACCTGATTGATACCCAAGCCAGTTTCACTTACAAACATAGATGCAAATATTCTAAGCAAAATATTAGCAAATGAAGTTGGGTTTATTTAAAGAATGAAAGAGTGGATTCACATTAGAGAGTATATTAATATAATGCACCACATTAAAAAATTCAAGAAGAAAAGCTATTATGATTATCTCACTGCAGAAAAAGCATCTGATATACTTCAACATCCATTCAGGATGAAAATTTAAGAAAACATGTAATGGAAGGTAATTGCTTACAAAACCTACTGTAAGTCTCATCTAAATGATGATCTACCTGATTCCATTCCCCATCCTTACTCCACATTTTCCTCAATTTTTTATTTGTCATTCCTAGATATTTTTATACTATTGCTAAAAATGCCCTCATCCATCAGTACTATAAAGCATTATTTTGCATATTTTCAAACTTTATAGGAAAGGGCATATATCCTTGTATAAATGGGCAAAAGTCTCTGAGGTATAGATCTAGGTGTGGAATTGATAGGTTGAAGATTATGTGTATTTTCAGCTTTACTAGATATTGCCAAATTATTTTCCAAAGCTGTTGTATTCTATTTACTCTCCCACCAACCATGGGTGAGAATTCATATTGCCTCTAATCCTACCAACACTATTGTTAGATCTTTACCCATTTTTAAAGTTGGTGATGTGCAACATTACCTTGATGTGATAATGTGCATGTCTTTGAATTCCAGTGAATTTGAAAACTTTTCATAGATTTATTGGCTATTTGTTTCTTCTTCTTGATCTGCCTGTTCATTAATCCACCCCCCTCACAGATGGCTCCCTCATCTGTCTGCTTGTTGTCTTCTTGCTGTGTCTGCTCATTGTCTGCTCGTTGTCTCTGCTTGCATTGGTTCATTGCATCATCTTGTTGCATCTGCTCACTTTCTTTAGGAACCACTGGGAACTGAACCCAGGACCACCCATGTGGGAGGTGGGCACCCAACTGCTTGAGCCACATCCACTCCTGCCTGTTCATTACTCTTGCCCATTTTTATCAGGTTAGTGTCTTGTTGTCTTAATTTTTAAGAGATTAAAGCATTCATCCTTGACTTAGAAAAGTCTAATGTTAAATGGTAGTTGTATTCTCTTCCCAGACAATGCAAGACACTTAGGACACTTTAATTCCTGATGTATATATTTGTGTTGTATATATTTTTTAAAAACTTTATTTCAACTTCAAAAAATAAAATAACAAACAACAAATTATGGAAGCATTACTTTAAAAATCCTGTCCAGGCACATTTGTCTTATTTAATCCTAAAAACAAATTCAATTGTTTTGCCAGTGTTCTGCAAGTTAAATAAGTGAGCACAGATTGGTTAAATGACATGACCAAGATCACCTTGTTAATGAAGAAAATGAAAAAAGAAAAAGCTTGATCATACTCTCACCTCATAAAACTAAATTGCATATTCTTTTTTTTTTTTTTTACCTTTAGCATTGATATAGTACCTTCTTTGTCTTTGGTACAAAAATATTACAATATTATTGTTAGCTATATCCTATATGTTACATTAGTTGTATTTTTCCTAATATCACCATATTCTTAACACCTTGTAATATAGGAACATTCTTACATTTGTACTAGTAACCGTAATCTTCATCTACCACCAAAATCACTATATTATACAGTCTCTATATTATCCTCTGTCTTGCAAATACCTCCCTAGACTACCCCTTTCAGCTACAATTACATTCATAAATCAGCAGTGTTGGTTATACTCATTATAATATGTAACCACCAACTCTATCCATTTCCACATAATTACAGTCAACCTTATTAAGCATTCTACATGCATTCAGCATCAGCTCCCCCTTCTCAGCCCTCATTCTGTCACCAATAACCTATAATTATAGTTTAGCTCCATAAGTTTACTCATCATATTTAGTTCATATCAGTAAGAACATACAATACTTGTCCTTTTGCATCTGACTTATTTCACTCAACATATATCCTTAAGGTTCATCCATGTGGTCATATGCATCCCAAGTTCATTTTCCTTACAGCTGATAGCATTCCATAGTATGTATATCCCACATTTTGTTTATCCACTAATTGGTTGACAGGCACTTGGGTTATTTCCATCTTTTAGCAATTGCGAATAATGCCTCTATGAACATTGGTGTGCTAATATCTGTTTGCGTCCTTGCTTTCAGTTCTTCCGAATATATTCCTAGGAGTGGGATTGCTGCATCATATGGCAGTTCTGTATTTAGCTTCCTGAGGAACCACCAAATTGTTTTCCACAGAAGCTGCGCTACTTTACATTCCCCAAAACAGTGAAGGAATGTTCCTATTTCTCCACATCTCTCCAGCACTTGTGGTTTGTCTTTTTAGTAATGGTAGTTCTGCAAGGAATGAAGTGATATCTCATTGTAGTTTTGATCTGCATTTCCCCAATAGCTAGTGATGTTGATCATCTTTTCATGTGCTTTTTGGCCATTTGTATTTCCTCTTTGGAAAAATGTCTATTCAGGTCTTTT
>PVKH010025874.1:0-13335 GCA_004027955.1 Chaetophractus vellerosus | reverse complement strand
AAAACAAAAGCAATTGACCTGCAGAGGTTTTCTAAGAAAATGGAACACACCCTAGACAAGGTTGCTGATTAGCCACAGCTGGTGATAAAATCAGTTTAGGTCCAGTTGAGATAGCTTATCACAATGGAAAAGCATGCCATGCTAATCAGTGTATATCTGAGCCCCACTTTGTAAGACCTCCCTATGTAAAATGGAAACTTTATATCAGCCGATGAGAAATCACTCATTTGATTCTAAAATCACCCAATATGAGCCACCCCTTTCCACTCCCTTGGCAGAGCTCCCTTCTACTTTCTGAATGGGATGCTGCCTGTTTCATGTATCAATCCAAAGATTGAGGAATGAACAAACATAAGGGGGGGAATGCAACAGGGGACGTAAGTAGACATGATTATTCTAGCAATGGAAGAGCTTGTATCATTGATATAAAAGCAGGCCACCGGAGATTCTGAGGGGAGGAAGAGGGAAGAAGAGGTGTAACATGGGGGCATTTTTGGGATATTGAAATTGTCCTGCACAACATTGCAATGACAGACACAGGCCATTATACATTTTGTCAAAACTTACAAAATTGTGTGGGGCAAAGTATGAACTATAAAGTAAATGACAGTCCATGATTAGTAGCAATGCTTCAATATGTGTTCATCAATTTTAACAAGTGTATCACACTAATGAAGGATGTTGTTAATGGGGGAATGTGTAGAAAGGGTAGGGTGTGGGGTATATAGGGGTCTCCTATATTTTTAATGTAATATTTATATAAATGATAGGCTCTTTAAAAATAAAAAAGTGACCAAAAAAAGCTGTAAGATCTCAAATTGCATGAAAAGTTTTTCTTTTATCATGAATTTACTAGGAGTTTTAACAGGAAAATGTATTGGATTTTATCTAATACTCTTTCTGCATATATTGTGATGTTTGTAAGCTACATCTCCATTTTCATACTCTGATGATTGATTTTTAAATTTAAATCAACCTTGCCCTTCAGATATAAAATTAATTTGCCATAATATATTATTTGTGTTACATATGGTGATTTTTGCAATTATTTTGTTTAAAACTTTTGCCTCTATGCTCAGGAGATCATTTTGGCCTATAATTTTTGTTTCTTCTATCCTTGTCTGGTTTTCATGTCAAATTTATGCTGGCTTCATAAATGCATAGAGAAATAAGGGTTAGCACATGGTCAGAAACCTGTGATGTAGAAACTAGGAAGAAAGAAAAAATATATAAATTGGACAGAAAAAAAGGCCTGGTCTATTTTCTTGCAAACATGCTAATTTTACCTCCTGATGATATTTACAAATAGAAAGATAATGGAGGCTCTTCATCTGGGAATTCTTCTAGAATGATAGTCTTGACCTACCTAGGTTGTTAATGGTAAGTCAACCTGGAATTATGGATTTATTGTGTAGCATCAAGTGGAAACTGTCATTGTTAGCTATGTAATTATCAAAATGAAAATTAAAACTATTTCATGACCAAAGAAGCACTATTTTTGTAAATGATGCCAAACAAACATCATTAGAGGATTCATTTGTTATATCTGGCTAAGATGAATCCTAAAGTAGTGTGAACACACTTGGAGAGTTGGGTCAGTTGTCTCAGAATTCCTCATGCTTTACCTGTCTTGCAGCAAACTGTGTCCTTTGAATTATTAGTAAAGTTTGATACTGGGTAATATTTCTGATAATTCAACCCTTTATGCTATATCAGGCAAAACAGGGTGTTCCTTGTTTTTCTCATCTCAAGATGACTTTGTTTAAAATATGTTCTTTCTTTCTTTTTAAAATATTTTAAGTACTCACCACAGTATTTAGTCTTTTTTTCTGTGTGCAAAGTTGCATCAATTATGGTTGTCAGCAACAAAACCTGAAGAAGTTAAATGAACAGATGCACTTTAATATAAAAGGGCAACAGGTTTAGATTTGTTAACTAGGTATATGAAAGTGTAAAAGAAAACTAAATTATCATGGAAGTAGCAGCTATAGGAAGCAGCTACAATACCTAGGGCTATGGAAAAAAGGGAAAGGGTGGTAATTATTGAAATTTAACAATTTCAAGGAAGGTCCCTGTGGATCTGAAACTCAAGTCACTTTGGAGAGAGTACAGCTTGGACTGCTTGTTTTTTTGAACTCAGAAAAGAGTCTTCATAAGTCAGTGGTTCAGATTTTTGAAGATAGCCTGCCAGCCTGCTGGTGTTGTCATCTCTAATAGGGCCTGATTAGCTAGTTGTGAAATTGTTTGGTTCAGTTGTTGCTATAAGAAGGAAGAACTGTGGCTAGGTCCAGTGGTGATGCTCACAGACAGAAAATCACAAAGAAAGTCCACAAGAGCAAACAGGTAAGAGTGTATTTTCCTTTTCTCCAACCTTGCAGTTTCCCTCTTAACATCCCTACTGTTAGAGAGTAGATGGAGCCAGATAGGAAACAGAAATGTGGTTTGCAGAGTCACAGCTTCAACATCAGAAAGCAGAATATAGAAGTGTGGATTCCAAGCTAAGAGGCAATAATGACTGGAAGGGAAAATGTCTTTAATTGTTGTTTCAATTTCTTTAATGCATATAGTACTATTAAAGTTTTCTTATATTTTTAACAAATTTTTAGTAATTTCCCATTTCATGCAAATTTTTAAATCTATTGTATAGAATTGTATATAGTATCCTTTTGTAATCTTTTTAAAGGACTGTACTAGTTCCAGAGATGCTTCCTTTCTCATGCTTGGCATGACTTAAATATGCCTTTTCTCTTTACTTCATGATCTGTCTTGCTAATGAAGTCAGGGGAAGTCAGGGAGATGATGGATTCCTCCAGGTTCTTGGCTATGTTACATAAAAGAATTTAAGAACATTCTGGTTTAGTTAGGCCAGTGATTTATTCAGAAATTGGAGAAGAGGATTACATACTTGAACCTGTAGATATGGGCTCCTCTAGGCCCAGAGAATATTTTTGGCTTCAGGGGAGAGGTGTATCTTTATTAAACTATTACTTACTCCTTTTCATAATTTTAAGGGAGGTGCCCAGCTGTCTGCTGTTCTGACTGATCACCCCATGAGTAAGTTCCCCAGGGGGCCAATGGTGAGGCCCCTTGAGGGTATCCAGGGCTTTTCTTTGACCCCAAATGAGAGCTCATTTCAATCTCATTCCAAATGGGGTTTCATGGTGTCCTTCCAGCAGCGTTCTTGGTGGCAGTCTTTCAGGGGATTTCCAAGTGGAGTTCCATGACCACATGTTTTGTGGCCATGTTTTTCTGCCACATCCTAGACTCATCTTCACTTTTCCTAAACGAACCTGCCTCACTAATTTGGTATCAATTGTTTAGTTTTGTGAGAGAAGCAGCTAGAGTTTTGATTCAGTTCTCTTTTTTATTTAATTCATTTTTGCTCTCATAATCATTATTTCCTTCTACTTTCTGTACATTTTTTGAGAAATGTACTTGGATCACAGATATGCAGCTTATCTTTTATAAAATAGTTCCATTTACATCGGTACAATCATGACTTTACCTGCATTCCATAGGTTCCATGTATTGTATTTCTATTTGCATTCAGTTTAAATTTATTAAAATTTTTAGTGTGGTTCTTTTTTAAACATGTATTAGAAGTGAATTATGTTGAATTAGTTATGATTTAAATCAAATTCATTTTTTAGAAACTAGTCTGCATTTCTTGTTTTGTATATTTTAGAAAATTAAAAACCATGAATGTGATTATTTAAAACATCTCAGATTAGAAATAATGTCATTAAAAGCCCTTTATCATCATAGACATAAATATTAATTTGTCATCATTAGCTATTTATGGTTCAGTGTAGTGTCCAAATCCCAATAAATCAAAATTTTCCTCTTCATGGAAGTAATTAAATTAAGAAATTAAGATATTATAAAAGTTCATAAGTATAATTTTATTCAGAAAATTACATGCATCATCAAATTGTGTAGAATATGCAATATTACATAGGCAACTTTATTTAAAAGACCACACAATGCTGATATAACTGACCTTGCCATCTCCTACTCTAGTAACAATAACACCAGCTGCACATACTCAATATATATACATACATAAAGATATGTGTATGCATGTGTGTGTATATATATTGTGTGTTTTTTAGGCATGAGGTTAGAACTTCTTTTGAAAGTGGAAAATTGGTTTGGTATATATCCCAGCACCATGCAGGCTATTTGAGCATTGAATGAACAATTTTATTTTATTGTTGTTGTTATTGATGGTTTCTCCTTGCCTTTTTTTCTCATCAGTATGAATTTCTTTTTCTTTGAAGCAACTCATACTCCCCCACTCATGACTCATTTTCCTTATTTTATTATTTAAGATTGATCTATAATAATAGACATTCCTTATTAATAAGAGAGAAGAAATAATATTTCAAAGGATTGCAGGGGGCTGGCTGTAGCCCAGTTGATAGGACACTGGTTCACCACATGGGAGGCCCCAGGTTTGGTTCCCAGGGACCTCTCCAGGTGGGCAGACCGCCTTGAGAAGGGCAAGCTGCTGTGGGCAGGACAAAAAGCCACCATGGGCAGGGCAAGTTGCCTGTGAATGGAGCAGAGCCACCTGCAAATGGAAGCAGAGCTGCCTGCGTGGTGAGCTGACTTGGCACGCCACCACAATGTGGGGAGACAGAGCAGACACAGAAGAACGCAAAAATGAACACAGCAAGGACAAGCAGAAAGGGGGGGATATGTAACAACAACAAAAAAAGGATTGCAAACACATCTATCTGTACATTTAGGAAAGATTTTCAAGTATAACTCAACCTTTAATAAATTGATAAAACTTGAAAGTGTCAATTAAAGGGACTGTGTTTGTGGATAGCAGAGGCAATATATTATGATAAGAATCATTTATCCTTTTTTTCCAAGTGGATGAAGATCAAAGATTTTTAGTATTCTCTCTAGCTTAGATAGGATTAGGGTAGCAAAATGATACATTTAAAAAATGAGAATAGTGATAATTAACCAAAAAAGACTTTTAAGAAATACATAATATGGGTGAAATGTGTTTAACAAACGGTAGCAATTATCATTTTTATCATTAATATTACCTGGTAATATTGGAACATATACAAGTGAATATTATTGCAGAATTATGATTCTCTAAGAGGAAGTAAAGAAAAACACAAACCATACATCTGGGAACACTTGTGGTTTACTGATATAAACAGGACATATTTCCAGTTAAGTTTACAAGTCAAAGTGTGGCCAAATTGGAGTACACACAGTATATTTCTGATTGTAAGAGAAATCTAAAATTTATTTCTGAACCTTTATGCTGGCTTATTAATCTCTGTATGGCATTCTTAATCTTTATTGCTCAGTGTGTAAATAGCTGGAATCAGGAGAGGTGTAATTACTGTACAAAACACCACAAGAAACTTGTCCACCAAAGAGATGCTGAGTGGCAACAGAAAAATGAAAATGCAAGGCCCAAAGATCAACACCACCACAGTGATGTGGGAAGTGCAGGTGGAAAGAGCCTTTGGTGCTTCATCCTTAGAGTGAAGGCAGATTTTTAAAAAAATTTTAACTTAATTTACTTTTTAAAAATTTGAAATATATCATTCATACATGAACATACATAACCAATAAGTGTATAGTAATAGTTGTGAACTTACAAAACAAACATACATTACATCATACAGGGCTCTCACACCTCACCTTACCACCAATACCTTGCATTGTTGTGAAACATTTTCAACTAATGATTAAAGAGTATCCTCAAAATATTACTACTAACCAAAGTATTTTCCCCAACCCACTCTATTATTATTATTATTATTATTATTATTATTATTATTATTATTTATACCATCTATATATCAACATACATAAACAATAAATGTACAGAAAAAGTTGTGAACAAACAAAGCAAACATTCATAACATCATATAGGGGTCCCATACATCAACCTTCCACCAACGCCTTGCATTGTCATGAGACATTTGTTCAAATTATGAATGAATATTGACAAAATATAACTACTAATTATAGTCCCTATATTAATTTGGTGTATTTTCCCCCAACCCACCCTAATATCATTTTTAAATATATTTTTATGACAAAAGTTGTGAACTTACCAAAAAATCATGCACATGTGCAGAATTCCCAAACAGCACTGCTCTATCAACACACCACACCATGGTGGAATATTTGTTAATAGATTATGAGATAATATCTGATTATTACCAGTTCCACAGCATACATTTGGCACACATTTTCCCTACTCCCCCATTATCAACACAGTACATCTTTGGCATTGATGCAAAAATATAACATTATTACTGTTAACTATACTCCATAGGTAACTCCAGCTGTATTTTTCACATGCTTCTCCACATTCCCACCACTCTGCAATACTGATGTACATCTGCTCTAGCTCACAAAGGACAATATTGCATCTCTACAATGAACCACAATTCTCATCCACCTCTGGGTTTACTGCATTATTGATCCCTTAGATTATTCTCTAACTTTCTGTCAATTGGCATTTACATCACTAGACTAACATTTTCAGCCACATCACCATTTATAAGCAGCTGTTACTCACTATAATGTATTACCATCAACTCTGTACATTTCCACACTTTTACAGTAAACTAATTAAAACTTCTACATACATAAAATATCAGTAGTCCATATCAGTGCTCCTCTTATCTCCTTTAAGAATTCACCACCTACCACCAGGTCTTGAAGATGTTTTCCTACATTTTCTTCTAGAAGCTTTATGGTTCTTGATTTTATATTTAGGTTTTTTATTCATTTTGAATTAATTTTTGTATAGGGGTCCTCTTTCCTTCTTTTGCGATGGATATCCAATTTTCTCAGCACCATTTGTTGAATGTTCTGTTCTCCCTGAGTTGGGTGGGATTGACAGGCTAGTCAAAAATCACTTGACTATAGATGTGAGGGTCTTTTTTTTTTTATTGATCAGTTCAGTTCCATTGGTCTATATGTCTGTCTTTATGCCAGTACCATACTGTTTTTACCACTACAGCTATGTAATACAAATTAAATTCCAGAGATGAGAGTCCTCCAACTTCACTTTTCCTTTCTAAGATGTTTTTGGCTATTCAGGACCACTTACCCTTCCAAATAAAATTGACAATCATGTTTTCCATTGATTTAAAAATTGCTGGTGGAGTTTTTATTGAGAGTACATTGAATCTGTATATCAATTTGAGTAGAATTGAAATCTTAATGATATTTAGTCTTTCAATCCATGAGCATGGAATGTTCTTCCAATTATTTTTGGGTCTTTTTAAAAATTTCTTTTAGCAATGAGTTGCAGTATTCTGAATATGAGTGCCTTATATCATTGGTTAAGTTTATTCCTGAGTATTTGGGTTTTATCTATCATACTTTATTTTCACCACTCTTGAAACCTTTATTTACTTTTATTGATATAATCTTCATTTCTAGACTTTCTTTGAGACCTCTCTCTCCTGTCTTTTCCTTTCTGGCCGTCGTATACCCTTTAGTATTTCCTGCAAAGCTGGTCTCTTAGGTACAAACTCTCTCAATTTCTTGTGAATTTATCTGTGAATATTCTAAACTTGCCTTCATTTTTGAAAGACAATCTTGCTAGATATAAGATTCTTGGCTGGAAGTTTTTCTCTTGCAGTATCTTAAATATATCATACTACTGTCTTCTAGCCTCCATGGTTTATGATGAGAGATCAGCACTTAATCTTATGGGGTATCCCTTATATGTTTTGCAATGCTTTTCTCTTGCTGCTCTCAGAATCCTCTCTTTTTCTTTGGCATTTGACATTCTAATAAGTATGTGTCTCAGAGTTGGTCTATTCAGATTTTTTCAGATGGGAGTATGCCATGCTTCTTGGGCAAGGATAACTATGTCCTTCAATAGCATTGGGAAATTTTCTACCATAATTTCTTCAAATATTCCTTCTGCCCCTTTTCCCTTTTCTTCTCCTCCTGGGACGACCATGACATGTATGTTTGTACATCTCTTGTTGTCCTTTAGTTGCCTGAGACCTTGCTCAAGTTTTTCCAATTTTTTCTTCATCTGTCCTTTCTTGTGTTCACTTTCAGAGGCCATTTCTTCAAGCTCACCAATCCTTTCTTCTGCCTCCTCAAAGCTGCTATTATATGATTCCAGTGTATTTTTTATTTCATTTATTGCAACTTTCATTCCCATATGATCTGCTACTTTTCTCTGTGTGCTTTCAAATTCTTCTTTGTGCTCATCCAATGTCTACTTAATATCCATAATTTATTTAGCCATCTCATTGAATTTATTAAGGAGATTTGTTTGAACATCTATATTAGTTGTCTCTACTCCTTTATGTCATATGGAGGCTTATCTTGTTCCTTTAACTGGGTCATATCTTTTTGTTTCTTGGTGTGGATTGTAATTTTTTGTTTGTGTCTTGGCATCCAGCTTACTACAGTATTTATTCTGGGTGCAGTTTTTCACTTTAGTTTAGGGCTTCCTGCCATTTCTCCCTTTCTGGTTGTGTAGTAGGATCTAAGGATGCAGTTGGTGCTATAAGCTGTGGAGGCTCAAGCTACCCTTGTTGCCCCAATGACCAATGAATTTTCTCCCCACTTTTCCTTTCAAGAAGTAGAGACAGAGCCACAGCTGTGTGTAATAATCCAAGTCATGTAGGCCTAGACTGTAGTTGCCCAGAGAGACTGATGATCCTTCACTTCTTTTTTCCCCTGCCTGGGTCAGGGATGGAGCTGCAGGTGTGGGCAGCAATCTATGCAGTGCAGGCCCAAAATGAATGCAGTTACCCCAGTTGCTTTCCAGTTATTCAGTCTATGCTAGCTAAATTTACCTGCAGTTACCTGGATAGGGTGGTGCATGGCCTGCCAGCTTTCTCCCTGCCAGAGGTGGGGCTGAAGCCTAGGCAAGGGCGGCAGGCCAATCCGGGTGAAAGAAAATAGTCCCTACTGTCACTGGGATTTTCAGTCAGCCTGGCTTCTCCTCATGCTGGGGGTGGAGTCAAAATGGCATCTACCAGCCCCTTTCTGACTTGGAAAGGTTCAAACTTTAGTTGTTCTTAGGGTTATACTTTAGCCAAACAAATTGAATAATGAGTAGCTCAAATCAGTGGCTAACTGTCTCTGCCTTCCCTGTTTTTGGATAATGGAGCTTCCAATTCCTGCCACAGAATAGCTCTTGAGGCGGCTTGTGCCGCCAAAGTAGCATCATCACTGGCCTCCACAGCATGGTCTGTAATTTCCTGGAGAGCCTGGCACAGCTCCTCCCAAGTTCCTCCCTGCATGAAGTGGGCCTGGGGCTTAGGCTAGAGCTGCAATCTGATATAGATGGAAAAAAGCTGGTCCCTACCAGCGCTGTGATTTCCAATCATCCCCGCTTCTCTTCTTGTCAGGTGTGGACTTAAAATGGAGCCCACTGACCTCTTTCTTACTTGGACAGTTTCAAACTTTAGCTGTACTTAGGATTCTACTTTAGCCCACTGAATTTACTAATCAGTAGCTGAAGTTGGTGCCCAACGATTTTTCCCTCCCCTGTTTTGGGAAGTGGTGCTTTCAATTCTAAATGCAGAACAGCTCCCGAGGTGTCTTGCACCTCCAGTGGAGAATGGGCACCGGCCTCCATGGCATGGAGTGTTGTACTTATGAATCATCTCTGCAGATGGGCAGTTTTCTCCTTCCATTCTTTCAAGGATGTTGCAAGATGCACTTCTGGTCTCCTGCAGCCCCCAAATAAGTGCTCTAGTTAGTTGTGGGTGATCACCAACTGCCCCATAGCAGGAGCTGATTCTTGGAGCTCTTTACCAACACTATCTCCTCTCCTTCCTTCATCTTTCTACCTTCAGCTTTCTGTTGTGGTTTTTATTTTCCACCTTTTTTCATTTGCTCCCAATTTCACACTTGTTAACTTCTATCTTGGCTATTCTGTTCTCTTTTATTTCTTTCATTTTATACTAGCTTTTTTCTTTCAGCCTATTTGTTATTAGTTCTCTCTCTTATCATTCTGGTCATATAAAATACTCTCTCTATATATTTTTTCTCTATTAGGGGTAGGCACTCCAATTTTTCCCCTATCACTCTATGTCGCCTACATGAGTTAAATATTCAATTCACTAAATCTAATAAACAAAACCTGAAGCTGGTTCTTTGAGAAGATCAATAAAATTGACAAACCCTTAGCCAGACTAAGAAAAAGAGAGAGCAAATGCAAATACACAAAATAAGGAATGAAGAAAAGGATATCACTACTGACCCCACCGAAATAAAGAACATCATAAGAGGATACTTTGAAAAATTATATGCTAACAAGAATGATAATTTAGAAGAAACAGACAAATTCCTAGAAACTCACAAGCAGCCTACACTCATGAAAGAACAAATCGATGAACTCAACAGTCCAATTACAGGTAAAGAGATAGATTCAGTATTCAAAAACCTCCCAACTAAGAAGTGCCCAGGTCCAGATGGCTTCACAGCTGAACTCTACCAAAAATTCTGAAAAGAACTAACACCAATCATGCTTAAACTCTTCCAAAAAATAGAAATAGAAGGAACACTCCCTAACTAATTCAATGATGCCAACATTACCCTAACACCTAAACCAAACAAAGGCACCACAAGAAAGGAAAATTACAGACCAATCTCTCTAATGAACCTAGATGCTAAAATCCTCAACAAAATACTTGCTAATCACATCCAGCAACATATCTAAAGCATTATACACCATGACCAAGTGGGTTTTATCCCGGGTATGCAAGGATGGTTCAACATAAGAAAATCAATCAATGTAATACACCACATGAACAATTTGAAAGAAAAAAATCACATGGCCATCTCCACAGATGCAGAAAAAGCATTCAACAAAATACACCTTTTCCTGATAAAAACACTGCAAAAGATAGGAATAGAAGGAAACTTCCAGAAGATGATAGAAGCAATTCATGAAAACTTAAAGCTAACATCATCTTCAATGGAGAAATACGAAGGGCCTTCCACTGAGATCAGGAACAAGACAAGGATGTCCACTATCACCACTCTTATTTAACATTGCCCTAGTACTTGCTCAAGCACTGAGGCAAGAAAAAGATATAAAAAGCATCCAAATTGAAAAGGAAGAATTAAAAATTTCACTATTTGTAGACGACATGATCCTGTACTTACAAAGCACTGAGAAATCTACAATTAAGCTGCTAAATATTATAAAGGAGTTCAGTGACATTGCAGGCTATAAGATCAATATAGAAAAATCAGTAGCATTTCTGTACACTAACAATGAACAATCTGAGGAGGAAATCAAGAAAAAAATACCATTTAAAATAGTAACAAAAAGAATCCAATACCTAGGAATAAATTTAACTAAAGATGTAAAGGAATTATATGCAGAAAACTACACAACAGTGTTGAAGGAAATAAAAGGAGACTTAAATAAATGGAAGAATATTCCCTGTTCATGGATAGGAAGACTAAATATCATCAAGATGTCTATCCTCCCAAAGCTAATCTACAGATTTAATACAATCCCAATAAAAATTAACACTGTATTTTTTAAGGATTTGGAAAAACTAACTACAAAATTTATTTGGAAAGGTAAGAAGCCCCAATTTGCCAAAGACATATTGAAAAAGAAAAATGAAATTGGAGGTATCACCCTACCTGACTTCAAAACATACTACAAAGCTACAGTGGTGAAAACTGCATGGTATTGGCACAAGGATAGAAACATTGACTAGTGGAACCGAATTAAGAGTTATGATATAGATCCTTGCATATACAGTCACCTGATATTTGACAAGGCCACCAAGCCCACTCAGTGGGGAGAGAATGGCCTCTTCAACAAGTGGTTCATGAAGAACTGGATATCCATATACAAGAGACACCCTATATGAAAATTAACTCAAGGTGGATCAAAGATCTAAACATAAGAGCCAAGACCATAAAAACCTTGGAGGATAATGTAGGGAAGCATCTACAGCATCTTGTAATAGGAAATGGTTTCAAGGACTTCACACCCAAAGCAAAAGAAAAAATAGATAAATGGGATCTCCTCAAAATTAAAACCTTTTGCACCTCAAAGGGTGTTATCAGGAAAATAAAAAAGGCAGCCTACCCAATGGGAGAAAATATTTGGCAACCATATATCTGATAAAAGCCTCATATCTTGCCTACATAAAGAAATGCTACACCTTGAAAATAAAATTAAAAAAACTAACTGCATTTAAAAAATGGGCAAGTGATCTGAAAGGACAGTTCTCCAAGGAAGACATACAAATGGCTAAAAGGCATATGAAAAAAATGCTCGGCATCTCTAGAAATAAGAGAAATGCAAATCAAAACTGCAATGAGATATCATCTAACACCCATCAGAATGGTGGCTATTAAAAGACTGCAAATTATAAATGCTAGAAATGCAAATCAAAACTGCAATGAGATATCATCTAACACCCATCAGAATGGTGGCTATTAAAAGACTGCAGACTATAAATGCTGGAGAGATTGTGGATGAATGGGTACCCTCATCCACTGCTGATGGGACTGTGGATTGTTACAGCCACTGTGGAGGTCAATATGTCGGTTACTCAAAAAACTAAATATAGATCTTCCATATGGTCCAACATTTCCACTGCTGGGTATATATCCAGAAGAATTGAAAGCAAAGACAAGAACAGATATATGTACACCAGTTTTCATAGCAGCATTGTTCACAATTGCCAAAAGTTGGAATCAACCCAGGTGCCCGACAGCAGATGAATGGGTAAACAAAATGTGGTACATACATACAATGGAATACTACTCAGCAGTAAGAAGGAACAAAGTGCTAACACATGGGATAACATGGATGAATCTTGAAGACCTTATGTTGAGCAAAGCAAGTCAGGCAATGAAGGTTGAGCTGTACATGACCTCACTGATAAGAATAAAGGAAATTGAGCTGTCCCTGAGAACTGGGATCTGAAAAACAGGTTTAAAGGAAAGAGAAAGAAGGGCTGTCTCGATAGCCCAGTGGATAGGGCACCGGCATACCACATGGGAGGCCCTGGGTTCGGTTCCCGGGGACCTCTCCTAGGAGGCAGACCGCCTTGAGAATGGCAAGCTGCCATGGGTGGGCCAGAGCTGCCATGGGCAGGGCAAAAAAGCTGCCACAGACAGGGCAAAAGCCGCCACGGGCAGGGCAGGTCACCCACGAATGGAGCACAGCCATCCACCCGCGAACTGAAGCAAGAGCCGGCCATGAATAGAAGCAGAAGCCACCCACAAGCGGGGAAATCTGCGCCTGCACAGTGACCAAGTCTCGGAGCGTGGCCGCAATGGGGGGGAAGGGGAGATATGTAATAAAATAAATAAATCTTTAAAAAA
>PVKH010025873.1:0-13335 GCA_004027955.1 Chaetophractus vellerosus | reverse complement strand
CCTGGGCAGTCTAAAGGGCATTCACAATGCCTCTTATCCTTGGGGCAAAGAATGGACTTGTGGGTAGCAGACCTCAGTTCAAGTCCCGGCTGTGTGACCTTGTGTAAATCACTAAGCTATTCTAAGAACTGGTTTCTTCTTCCATAAAATGTGGATAAAAATAATTCCACCAATTTCCTTGGGTTTCAAGAAGACTGTGATCATGGCTTAGTACCTAGTAAGTACTCCTCAGTGATTAAATGTTATCATTCATTAGCATTATCGCTAGTGTTACTACAAACTTGGTAAATTTAGAGATTCTGATTCTGAGGTTTCTAAATAGCATCTGAAAGGAAGATCTCAATGACAGGCCAGGATCTCGGGATCCCAGGATCCCAATATCCCAAGGGACATAGCTCAGTGGCTTCAAAGACAAGCTTTCTCATTTTATGCTTCACTCTTTGTGCCTTCCTTGAGAAAAGCAAACCCATTTACAGTTTGTGTTTTTGCCATATTAACGTCTTTTAATGTTAGATACTCAAGGAATATGTTATATAGTTGGGTTGCCTATGGGAAGGGTAGAGTTAGAAGATCTCAAAGTGTACATGTGCTGCTGCCATACCTTCTTTGTGTGAACTGCTTGGCTTGCTGGGTTGCTCTCTCTATCAGTCTTTGGGTTAGAACCAGACTTGGTTCTTTGTTGGCTAACCACAAGAAATCACCAGCTCTCAAACACCACATCTGTCTTTGTCCCCTTTTCCCCAAGATGCAGATACTCTCAAGCTTTTTAAAGCCCCTTTCCCAGAGTTCCTCCTTGGAGGCGGTCCTGTCCCCGCTCCACCCCCATCCAGTCAGTCTCCTTGCCTGCATTCATCTGACACATAGAGTGCCGGCTGCTTGACTTCCCCAACTCATTCAGGGCATCGGTGTGGGCTCTGTACCTGCTAGGAAACCACCTCTGATGGCGTCACTGTACTCTTTAGTCTCCTTGATACCAGCAAGCTCAAAACTATGTTCTAGACCTTGTGTAATCTTGAGGACTAAATTTTGCCTTCTCCAATGTGATGTTAAAGCACCCATTTATAGATGTTTATGAATACGTTACCCAGAGAAAAGCAAACTGTCCGTTAGTCCCAAGGCTTCCCAAACTGGGCCTTGGGGGTTCCGTAGATGGCCCTCAAAGTGTGGAGGGGGGCAGCGGCCAAGAGGGCTGGGATCTTTCTGTGTGCCTCCCCCTGCTTCAACTAGGGCAGCCTCATATTACTGTGTGATGTAATTAATTAAATAATTGAAAAAAATACCCGCTGGTCTGGTCCAATACCTTCAAGAGCAAATGGGCTGGAAAGGGGAGAGAGGTTCAAGGTCACACAGGAGGTCAGCAGCAGAGTGGACACCAGAGCACAGGGCTGCTGACCCCCAACCCAGTGCTCTTTCTCTGACCCCTCCAGGGAGAGCAGGAGATCAGGGAGAAGCAGGGCCCCCACCCCCTGCCTCCCCGAACCTCTTACCTCAGAGTTCTGGCCACTCTTGTACAGCTCAGGTAATGCCAGGAGCGTTTCTGCAGACACATCTTTGTCAAGGATTCCGAAGATGAGAGGAGGCAGGGAGGTGAAGAAGAGATTGAAGAATATCATCTGCCAGTAATCGATCATGGTGGAGCCAGAGAAACCACAGAAGAACTGGTACCAGAAAAGCAGGTTGACGTAGCACTGCAGGCAGAAAGCGTGGCCTTGGGAGTGAGACCCTAGAGCACAGCCGGTCATCACCCACGGCTTAGGAGCTCAGACAGTCACCTATGCTCTTGGATCTTCAGGTCCCTTATTCATAATGTGCAGGGCTGTAGAAGGACTAGAGATAATCCTACCTGCCTAATGTGAGCTGCTGCTGCTGCTGCTACTACTGCTACTATTGTTATTATTAAAGTTCTTCAGACCTGAAGAGAACTCCACCAGCCTTTTAAGGTAAGGATTCTATGGTGGTTCAGAACACAGAATTTGGAGGTAGAGATGCCTGATTTTGAATCTCCAGTTCTGTCACTTACAAGCTGCGTGACCTTATGCAAATTGCTTAACCTTTCTGATCATTTTGTCATCCCTCATTTGGGAAGAGCAACACCTAGACCATAGCACATGATAAGTGAATGGCAGTTGTTGTCTTTTAGTAGTGTGGTAATGGGAAGGAGCGTGCCCGAGGAAGGGGTGATATAAAGGCTTTCAAGAAGAGGACCTCCCCCCCCGCCCGAAGGTTTATCTCACAATGCTTTCCTAAGGAGGTGAGTAATAAAATCTTCTGCCTAAATGTTACTTTATGTTTTCTAAAGCTCTTTCCCATCTAAGATTTCCTCACCTGTGAGATAGGCTGGGCCACTCTTATTGTCCCCACCATGTTATAATGTGGTTTGGGGACTTGCCCAGTCCATAAGCAGCTGCTGTTGGGGTTAGAAGTAGAAGTCCTCAGTTCTGTGTGGTATAGGCACAGAGAGGTGAAGGGTCTTGCAAGATATCATTTTGTGATTCAGCTAGAATTCTCATTTCCTAACAGATGGTCCAGTGCTATTTGGAAGAGGAGTTTTATGTATTACTATTCATAATAATATGATCATGTCAATATTATCATTAATAGTAGCAGCAGTAATTATTATTTGAGCTCCCACCATATTTCAGGGACTGTGCTATATGTGTAATCACTTTGTATAATTTGTCCTAACAACCTTGTAGATTATTATTATTCTACTCACTCTACAGATGAGGAATCTGAGGCACTGAGGCAGTTATCTTTTGCCCACGTTCAGAGCTAGAAAGTGGTTCAACCAGAATCTGAATTCTCAGAGTTCCTTCTCTTTGCCCACCCCAACCTCTCCGGTTCCTGTCTTTGGATTATACAATGATAATGCTGACTGAGATTCTTTCTGCCAAGAAGCTCCATCCTTTGGCTTTTCTGTCCAGAGGGCTAATGGGAAGTTGTCTGGCTCTGAATGGGATCCTGGTACTCTGAGATGCCCTGGCCCCTGCATCTGCTCTGCAATTAGATCAGGCTCCCAGTGTGGGCCCTGGGCTTCAGGCCGTTTCCTCCCACTGCAGGGTCCTGGTGATGCCATGAGGGCTTTGCTCTTTTAGTTTAGGTGAAGTCATTTTTCAGAGGAGGGGATTTAAAAGGGCAGAAGGCTCAGTCTATTTATCATGCTGCAGGTAGATTTAAAACCACTATGGGCAGAATTTGAGTCCCCAGATCAACATCAGCGACTTATGCACTTGGCATGCTGGGTCAAGTATTAATAATAAAAAAAAAGGTATAAAGTATCCTTGGTACTAGCATTCAACAACTGTGTAGAGAGTTGACTTTTGACTTCTCTATGTTTTTTTTTTTTCCCCCAACCTCTCCTTCCACAGCTGGTGGGTAAGATAATAGTTATCACCCCCATGTAACACACAGGGAGCTTGAGCAGCTCAGATGGGTTAAGGAACAACACCAAAGTCACTCAGCCAGTTGGTGCTGGAACTGTAACTTGAAGTCACACAATCCTGGGATACCAGCACTGGAAGTGGTGTCATCTAACCCAACGTGTTCATCTTACAGAGGAGGCCAGTAATAATAACCATGTAATAATAACTATAGCAAAAGCTCATAAAGCACTGACTGTATGATACGTTCTCTTCTAACTCATCTAATCCTCCCCACAGCCCAATGAGGCAGTGACTATTTTCCTTGTCTTACAATTAACGAAACTGAGCCTCAGAGAGGTCTAATCATTGGACCCGGCTCATAGAGCTGGGAAGTAGTAAAGCTGGGATTCTAACAGAGACTGTCTGGCTCCAGAGTCCACTGTCGTAACCACCATGCAAAACGGGGTGGACTTGGTGAAAGGTATTGAAGATCCAAGACTACATCTCCAGGCTCCAGCACTCTTCTCCACAGTCCTTTATCCTACACCAGGAAAGGCCAGTAGGTTTCATTATGGGGTGTCGTGTGGGGAAGGATACCGAACAAAGAATGCTGTGGTTGACAGTTTCTGCCACGGGGACCTGAAGGAGCAGGGCAACAAGTTGGCCAGGTTGGGGCCGTCTTCCAATATGACAGTGGAGATCGGGTCCTTCTGACTCCAAGCCTGAATCTCTTCCTCTGGACCATGAGCATCAACTTCATTTCACCAACTTGCAACTGTCAAGTTGTGCAACCCTTATTATCCTATGAGCGCTGCGAAACATGACCCCAACCGTCACCCAAGCGCTGGCCCCCAAGCCAGCGATCACCTGGGCTGGTGCTAGAGGGTCTCAAACTTTATGATATGATCACGTAGCATTGCTTGAGCAATTTATCCTGAGGAACGGTGCTAGGCATGCTTGGAGAGCAGACAGAGAGCCTGTGGCAAAGTGGCCACTGCCTTCAAAGAACTTGGCCTCTACTGGACAAGCATGCGCTTGGACCCTAGGAGGCACTGACTATCACAGTGGTGAGGGCAGAGGGGAGTTTGGAAAAGACAAGAACCAGGTTTGAATCCTGATTCTTGTGACTTACTGAATAAGCCCTCTGGTCCTCAGCTACCACATCTCTAAAATGAATAATAACTGTACCCACTTTGCAAGGTTGGTAGCATCTGGTATATCATCATCATCAATACCTAGTTTAATCTGACAAATTAAGCCATGTGCAAAGCAATATCCTAAGTGCCTCACATATATCCATTCATTTATCCACACAACAGCACTGTGACTTAGATAGCATTATCCCCATTTTACAGATGAGGAGGCTGAAATATAGAAAGTTCAAATAAGTTATTTAAGGTCATATTGCTGTTAAGTAGCAGAGCTGGACTGGAATTCAAACTCAGACCGTCTGGCTCTGGAACATGTGCTCTTAACCCTTATATTAATCTTAGCTTTCATATTATACATGTATGTAAAGCTCTTAGCACAGTGTCTGGCACATAGTAGGTTCTGTCTAAGTGGTGGTGGGTGTTAGTGTTGATAATGCTATACCAGATAGGACCAAAAAGAACAAAGCACCAAGGAAGTACTACAAGAATCAGGGGTGGCATGCAGGACTCTGGTGAATGGGGATTCAGGGAACTATTATTGATTGAACTATTATTTATGGTCCTACAACACATATACTAGGAGTTATCAAAGGGTCATTTTAGCATTTCCTTCCTTAGGCTTTCTAAGCCCCAGTTAAAGTAGTAGAATACAATGTGCTTTGATATCATTGGCTTGGTTTCCCACAGAGATGGATGTCTTTACCTAATGGTAATTTAATATTGATTTTTATTGAGGGTTGTTAGAAAAAAAGGGTGATCATATGTAAGTTAATTTTCATCTTCTACAAAAATGTCCTTGAAGACAGGTTCCTGATGGATTTTGTGTGACAAAGGTTTGTTTTGATGAATTTATCTCAGAATTGAGAGCTAAGAGGCTGTCTTTCTCCTGACACTCTGGACTGCTTGTTTTATCCAGAACATTTAACATGTAGCCCATTTTATCCCAGTTCCTGGTGCAATGGAACACCCTTCCCTCTCTGTGGTTTCTGATCTTTGATCTTGTATTTCCTGTATAACTTCCCTATTGCCTTTGTGCTTTTATTGTCAGTCACTTAAGCTTCTTTCTGGAATTAGATACAGTCTGTGTTATAAAGTCATAAACTGCCTGAAATACTTCCTATAGACTCTGGTCCCTCCTTCTTGTTATCTCAGTTATTTCCACTCTTCTTTTAGGTCATAGCTTAAATGTTACTTTCTTCCTGATTGATTAGGTTAAGAATCTCCTGGCTATATGACCTTCCTCTATGACGATGCTCCGTAAGAAATGGATTTTTTTTTCAAATTTTAAATTTCTTTCTCCATATAA
The DNA here is from genome assembly GCA_004027955.1 of Chaetophractus vellerosus. Lineage (NCBI taxonomy): Eukaryota > Metazoa > Chordata > Mammalia > Cingulata > Chlamyphoridae > Chaetophractus > Chaetophractus vellerosus. The sequence continues at coordinate 7,516 of PVKH010025873.1, read as the reverse complement.
TATGGAAAACCTTTAAAGTTCATATTGTTAAAAATGCAGGTTATGATTTAGCAGATCTGGGATGGAGCCTGAGAATCTGCATTTCTAAGAAACTTCCATATGATGTTAATAATGTTGCTAGATTTAACTAGATTAGGAGTTGACAAACTGCCTGCAGGCCAAATCCAGCCACAAATCAAGTTCTAATGAAATACAGCCTTGCTGGTTCACTTACATATTGCCCATGGCTGCATGCCACCACAGCAGATTTGAGTATTCAGATAGACAGGCGGTGTATGCACTGTAAGGCCCCAAATCCTCTTTATCAGGCTCTTTTGCAGAAAAAGTTTGCTGAGCCCTGATTTAGACTGTAAGCTCCATGAGGGCAGAACCATGGATAGTACTGTTCCTGACAGAGAGCAGATGTTCAATAATTATTTGAATAAATGAAATAAATCTTAGTTGTTCTATCGATCTGATTCTGATCCTAGAGCTTTAACATGAAAAGCATGTTTCTTTCTGAGCCGGGGTTAAGATCTCGGTTGTTTTCCACTTCCCCTGCTTAGCTGAAGTCTTTACACCTCAGAGGGAGTGCGTTGAACCTGGAGACAGCATCGCCGAGATTGGATGCCTGCTCTTCCTCTTAAGAAGCTACAGTGCAGTAATTAATTCATTGTTCAAATTTCAGAGCAGGCAGGTTTTTAATCCCTTCTGAAATTGGTTTCGGATGTGGAAGTCATAGTTCTCCACCCTCTAATTGCAATGGGGAGATAATGCTGCCTCAGTATCACAATTTCGAGCACAGCATTGGGCTGGAAAAAAATATCATTTAAGCTTTGAAAGCATGGCTGGCTGGAAACGTTTCCTTTTCTCTTTCACAAACTTAATGCAGAGAAGAGGTTGTGCCTGTTCAAAAGAATGACTCCTTTAGAGGCAAAAAAAAAAAAAAAAAAAAAATTAAAAAAAAAAAAATTAAATGGGCATTTTGAATTCTAAGTAAATAGTCTTTCATGCTGAGAGTGAGTTTCAAGTCAATCGGAGTGGCTTGTTTGCATAGACTTGCTGAAATAATATTACCATCCAGTTTACATTATTTTTTTGTCATTGCTGTTTATTTCATTTACTTTGAGCTTTGCACAGAAAGGCTCACCCCTGAGTGAGGCTGACTGTGACAGTGTCTGAAAGCAGGACTGGGAGACTGGAACAAGAGGAGAAAAAAATGCAGTTTTGGAGCTGCTACTTAGCTAATGTGTTTCTCTTCCATCACCCTGGTCTTAATCTTACCTTTTTCCTTATGCAAGGAGGCTTTCCTTGGAGGCTTTGGGGATTATTCAAAGGTCCTTGAACTAGATAATGAAATACTCAGGCATTTGTGCCTTCCTTAGTGTAGCAATGTTCTGATTTCTTCCTCTACCCATTGTTAATCAGGGGCTTTCCAAACAAGAGCCCCTGACAGCTTTCATACCTTGCTTGGTGTGTGCCTGCTTTGAACCTTACTTGACAAGACAGAAGCCAATATATTTTTAGGAGATACAATAATATCTTCATATGACTCTTTGTATTTGTATAGTGTTATGTGCTTTTCAGAGCCCTGACACTAAAGCCTCTTAATAACGCTTCTAGAGACGGAGAGTCATTATCTTCCCATAGTATCGTGCTTTTTTTTCTTTTTTTAGGAGGTACTTGGGATTGAACTTGGGACCTCGTACATGGGAAGCAGGCACTCTCAACCACTGAGCTACACCCCTTCCCTATCTTCCTATATTATTGATATGGAAATTGAGTTTCAGAGAGGTTAAGTGTCTTTTCCAAGGTCACACAGAATGCTAGAGTCAGACAAGATTAGAACCCAGTAGATTTCCCCACCTCAAACATTTTTGCCAATAGACATTTTATTTAGTGTCCTGCCCTCTGGGAAATTCCTGTTGGGAAACCTGAAGGTGCTGAAGTGATTTACAGGGTCTCAGTTTGAAGCCATGGGCCCCAGCCTCACTTTCTGTGGGGTGCAGCCTATCTGGGGAGGAAATCTAAGATACAAATCAGGCTAGTTCTTTAAATCTGTACTTCTTGCAATCAGAAAATAAATCTCATTTATTGAGTTTCTCTAAGGCAGGGTTTTTAACCGGGATCTGTGAGCTTGAATTGAAATAAAAAAAAAAAAAAACCAAAACATTCTTGTGGGGACCTGTTAGTATGGGTGTGATATATTTATTAAATAATACACGGTATAGTGTGGACTTAGTAAGGGGTCTGCGGTTTTCACCTGACTGGCAAAGGCATCCGTGGAACAAAAAAAAGGTTAAGAACCCCTGCTCTAAGGGTAATAAGAGAATTAACAATGATGGTAAAAATAATGGCTAATCTTATAGGGTGATTACTACCCGGCGCTTACTTTATATACCAGCTCTCATTTAATCCTCATAGCAAATGCACGAGAAAGGTGCTAATCTCATCCTCATTTTACAAGGCGAGGAAACCGAGGCTTAGGGATGTTACCAAATATGGGAGCCTGAATTTGAAATGTATGTGACTCCAGAGTCCAAGCCACTCACGCCGCCTCCTTTGTGCCCAGTGCTTTCACACAGTACTGCAAATCCTCACAATAACTTCACAAAACTGACAGTATTTGCCCCATTTTAGCATTGGGAAAAACTGAGGTACAGAGAAGTGAAGCGTCTTGTCCAAGGCTAGTAAGGGGCAGTTTCAGGCTTCAAATCCAGGTCCTCCTGACTCACTCCCTTCTGCTGAGAAGCTTTGTCCTCGGCTGTGGCTGGCCCCGCGGCAAGGACTCCTAAGGGCCAAGTGTAGAGCTGTGGCTGTAGAGCTACTCACCACATTTTTGTAGAAGTAGTACACCACCATCCTGGCCAGGCGCGAGTAACACCAGTGGCCATGCACAAGCAGCAGCTTCTTGAGGTGCTTGAAGCGGGAGATGGCAAAGTCGCTGGACATGACAGCCTGGGAGGGGAGAGTAGAAACATCAGCATCCATCCACGACTGCCACTGACCCAAAGAGACTCCCTTGAGGGTGCTGCTTTGTTCTCCATCTGCACCTGGCGGTGTCGGAAAGACCCTTTGTGGCTCAGGGCTTTGGTCTTCCTTGGTCTGCCTGTTGGACTCTGACACCCACCCTTTCTTCTGGGCACCTGAGGCCTCACTAGAACCCAAGCAGGGCAGGCCAGAAGGAGCCAGTGGTCCAGTCTGGCCCTTCAACTCCATCCGTTCAGCCAACAAGCACTTATTGGGGTCTATGTATTCTGGGCAGGCCATGGTTAACCAGAGAGTAGGGACGACCATTCAAATAATCCTTAAACCTCTGAACACCCTTCAAAAAGGAGCATTCACCCCCACCTGAGGCAGGCCATTCATTCCAGCCTCAGATGGAGCTTTACCCTGAATTGAAACGTGTCTTCTGCCCTTGGGATTATCCAGAACAAGGACAGTTTATAGTCCTCTTTTCAGAGGATGCACTTTGGAGCCAGACATGACTGGTGAACAAATCCTTGATCAGGTTATTTCACCTTTCTGAGCCTCAGTCCCCACCCCCACACTGCCAAAAAAAAGTGGTGATTGTTAAAATGAAATGAGATAATAAATTTGGAGTGCCTTACAGAGTACTGGCATGTGGTAGATGCTCAAAAGGTAACACTTGTAATGATTTTGTGGCTTCTGGGTGCTTTTGCATCTTCAACAACAAATTTAGGCAATGCCTAAATACAATTTTGATTCAAAATACAAAGTGGGGTCTGTTTTAATGGGAAAATTTAGTAGCTTAAGTTAGTATTTTTGTTATAGGCTGGGTTTTGACTAAATTAGGTATACCATTAAAGTATACCAAGCAATTTATGGGTCAGTCTAGATATAAGACTAAAATGCCAATTGAAAACTATTTTTAAATATCCTTTTATCTGTCATGGAGGGTGTGAAAGATTGAAATATGAACTTCAACAAAAGATGTGTTCTTAATCTTAATCTGACTTTCTGTGGGTATGAACCCATTTGTAAATAGGCGCCTTTGAAGATGTATTATCAGTTAGAGTGTGGACTCTGTGAATAGGATCTTCTAAGATCTAAGATCCTGTTTAGGTGTGGCCGAACTAAATCAGGGTGGGCCTTAATCTGTTTTACTGGAGTCCTTTATAAGCAGAAGAGATTCAGAGAAAGCCACAAAAAGAAACCAGAAGAACAGAGACAAGGGGAGAGAGAGAGAGGGGGAGAGAGAGAGAGATATTGAGATTTCCATGGCACAGGAAACAGAGATGCAAGCCAAGGAAACCGAAGGATCATGGCAAGCTATCTCTAGACCACTACAAACATCAGGGAGGAAGCATGGGCTTGCCGATGCCTTGGTTTTGATCCAACCCATGATGTGGTATTTGCCATATAGCTCTGGCAAACTAAGACGAGGGCAATGAAACGTTGGATGTGGGTGGAGATTAAAGAGAGAGAGAGGAAGCATGGTATCAGAGGAAGGCTCATACTTCCTGCATAATTGGGTACTATTCATATTTAAAATCCAGACATTAGTGGCTGTCTGTACAAAATCAAGCTTCCTTTGATCTCCCTCTGTGTTCTGAAGGACCGGGCAGTAGGGATATGGGGATAGAGGTCATGCACAGCATGGAAACCTCTGGACTTTCAGATCAGAATCCTGCGAAGTTCTCTGGGAGACATTCTCCAACACAGTGGGGGAATTCCTTCAATCTCCAATAAGGATAAAGGAGAGTAAGGAAGAAACAAGAATACCTGCATGCCTTCTTGTCCAGATATTCCAATTCCAATATCAGCAGCTTGAATCATGCTCACATCATTTGCTCCATCACCTGCAAGAAGAGAGGTCATGATGTGTCTTCATTCCTATTTCAACTGCTCAGTAACAATGAGAATGATTTGGTACCCAATGGCTCTAACATGTCCTTGTTGTATATAATTGAATCATTTTAATATTGCTTTGACTATTGTAGGAGAACTCATTGCTATAGCATTTGGCCCAAGAGATGTCTTCTCTACTTTGGACAAAGAACCTTACTTCTTTTCATCAACAATATCTAAGTGTCATTTTTTTCTGGGTACAATGTTAGAAATGGGGATACAATGGTGACTAAGAGAGACTTAGGCAGTGCTTTACAGTTTGCAAAAAGGATCTTCACATATTTTATAATAGACCTTACAGATGAGCAAATAGAGAATTTGAGCAATTTAGGGGTTCAACAAGGGCAATCAAGCTATTGAAGGAACCCAGGGGAATTGGAACTCAGATTTCACTGATCCCAGGGCCAGTATGCCTTCCCTAACTCAGTTTAACTTGAAACACTGGCCATGTCAAGACAACTGGACTATTTGGACAGCCAACTACCCAGAGGTTGTCAATAATGCCCCCAAAGAGGGACAATGGGCAGTTTGTTTCTGAACATAGGAAAATGGGATTGACTAATTTTTTTGGTTGATGTACATTTAGTCACATTAAGTTCCAATTCAATGAACTGAGTTGTTTCAGGAAATTGGAGGTGGGGCCATGAAAAAAAATATATTTTTCACACACACACATACACGTATCTAATCCTCTCCCACAAACAGACATGACCTCGCTCTACACCAACACTGTCAAATAGATATTTCTGTCATAATGGAAATTTTCTGGACGTGCACTGTCTAATATAGGAACTACTAACCACATGTGGTTATTGAAATGTGGCTACTACAACTGAGGAAGTAAATTTTAAATTTTATTTAAATTTAATTAAATTTAAATTTAAATAGCCACGTATGGCTCATGACAATTAGATTGGACAGCATAACTCTATACAATGAGACATTTCTCAAAAGCCTGATTTTGATTCTTACCCCAGTGCTTTATCTTCTAGACCAGATGTTGGCAAACTTTTCCTGTAATGGGCTAGATAGTGAATATTTTAGGCTTTGTGGGCCAAGAGGCAAACCAAACAACTGTTCTTGCTAAAAGACCAATTGTCTTTTATACATTTTACATTTTAAAGTGCAAAAACTTCTCTTAGCATTCGTACAAACTACACAGTGGGCTGGATATGGTCTGTGGGTAGCAGTTTGCTGACCCCTGTTCCAGACTATGTTGTCTTTATTCTCCTCCTGTCCCTAGTTATTTTTCCATTATTTCTCATAGTAAGCTACAATTAAATTTATATTATCTTATCACAGACAATATGGACTTGGAGGAGAACACTTTCTTCCCTAATTATTTGGGAATAAAATTTATTGATCCTAAAAAATTTCATTATTATAGGTAGCTTTTATTCTTATGATAATTTATATTTTTCTTAATAGTATAGCAGTGGATAATTTTAATAGTCTCCATGGCAGAACAAATCCAACCTTTAATTTCCTTTGCTAGCGAGCCAGGGGAAGTAGAGGTGTGGAATCATTCTATTTCTCGCCCTGCCGGTTTTGTTTCTGTTGCTATGGGAGTGAAGCCAATCTCCTACCTCAGGGAATCAGTCCTGGACTATTGCCTTATGTGTGTCTGAAATTTTGAAGAAGACAATTCATGTTATAAGTAGGATGCAGTTGCATTCTTTTTTTTTTTTTGGTTGTTGTTCTGAACTGCTTTTACCTGAAGGCCAGGAAGAAAACATAATGTAAAATTGGCTTCTTATTTGCGATGATAGGAAAGAAAATCTCTTTCCATGCCCTGGTGGAGGAAGAGAGGCTGGTACCATCTGTAGGAATGTCTCTAAGTAAATGTGATATTTACTATGTGCTTGGTAGGAGCTGGACATGGGATGAAATGGTGAATAAGACTGACATTGTTCCTTTACTCAAGGAACTTCTGGTCTGCTGAGCAGGCCATCATAGTATGGTATGTTTTGGAACTATGAGTGCCAAGTACTGTGGGAGCTCCTGGAGGAAATTAAAGCTAGGCTGGAGAGGAAGAAGGGGTATTTTTCAGAGGGAACAGCTTGTATAAAAGCCTGGAAGTGAAAGAGGACATGGCCCATGGAGAATGGTGAGCAGTTCCTTTTGGTTGGTATATGGACTGTCGAATGTTGGGAGCATGGACAGGGGGCAAGGGAAAGTGGCCAGGTGGTAAGAGATGTGGCTGGCAGGTTAATGGAGACCAGGTTGTAAATATTGTTTTAAACCAGGTTTGGGAGTTCCTGGAAGGTTTTAAGAAAATAAAGATTTTAATTCTCTGCCTCATCCAGGATCAGAGTTTACTACTCTCTGAACAATTCTTCATCAACCAACTTGCCAGCATTTATTGAGGATATACTTTGTGCAGGGCTGTGTATTTAAACATGAGCCGGTCCCAGCTCTTAAAATCTCCCCACCAGCCACTCAGACTCAGCAGAATATAAGTCCACAAGCACCCCAGCTTCATAGAATTGTGCCATAAATATTGAAGGGGGAAATGGTCTGCCTCCCAGAGCTGAGATGGTCTGAGTATATATTGTTGGTGGTGACATCTCTTTAACTACCTGGATGTTCTAAATTCCAGGCTCCTGTTCACTTTGACTTCTTTCTAAGTCCTGACTTTTCCTTAGCTGACTTCCTAATCCTTGGA
>PVKH010025872.1:0-13334 GCA_004027955.1 Chaetophractus vellerosus | reverse complement strand
AGAAAACTGGGTGAAAGCCAGGCAGGGTGGAGTGTGGCGGCATCAGGCATTTGTTGTTACTAGTTGGTCCCTGTGGGCTTCCAGGGAGCTGAGTGCCAAGACCCTCACCCAAACCTGGGTCTGTCTCCCCGGCCAGCTGTGCCAGGGCTTATGTGCTTGCCCTCGGGAAGGAGCCAGCCTTCTAGAACTGGGACTCAGATGCTAACCTCCCACCAAAAGCTTGGCAGAGAGTGATTCCAGGCCTGCGGGCACAGGAGCTGCTTCCAAGATACTTTCCATGCAGAGCATCAACCTCACAGAGTGTGGCCGTAAAAGTCACAAAGATTTCAGTGAGTTTTCCCAGGGGAAACCCTTTCAAGAAAGAAGTTGAGGTACAATAGTGAGGATCATATGAAAGTAAAAATAGAATTGAAAATAACTGAGATAGAAATGTTCAGACCCAAGATTTTATCAGCCAAGTCTCTTTAAGGCAGGGTTACTCTGAGTGACCAAAGATCTATGTAATGACTTTTCTGCTCTCCTTTCCTTCCTCAGTAATTGGATTAGAAAACTCTGAAATTAGCCACCTCGGTTGCAAAACCCCTGAAAATAAAGCTCGATAGAGGAAAAAGGGAAGAGAGCTGGTTTTCCCCTTCCTGGTATATAAAACATGGAGTTTAGGTTGGGTTGGGGTTCTAATTCCCTTTTGGAACATTTGAAGGAAGAGAGACAATTCTCAGGACAAAGGGTAGAGGTGCAGGAGCAAGTGGCAAGTTGCCCACAGGGTTCTCTCCCTGCCACTCCCCTTGTGGTCTGGAGGTGGGTGGTAGTGCTCTTTGGGTTGGCCGGGGGAGGAAATTGGTGAGAAGTTGTAATTGTGGTTAATCTGTCTTCCCTGGGTGAGGCAAGTTGTGACTAGGAAGTTCTGTGAGGTAATACCATTGCCACCAAAAAAACCCCATGCTCTGTAGCTTAAATGGGTTCTGCCTTAGTGTGTATTGATTTCTCCAGGACCCTAGGGATTTGGACTTTAAAGCCATAACAAAATAAATGAGAATTTAGTTAATAGTAGCTAATGTAAAAACATTTATTAGCACTTTTCTATGGGCCAAGCATGCTGTATGGATTAATTAATTTTATTCATCTTTTAAAACAATTTATTGAAGTATATCATTCATACAAGAACATACATAAACTATAAGTGTTCAGGAAACATCATGAACTTACAAAACAAACATGCATAACATCATGCAGGGCTCCCACACATCACCCCTCCACAAACACCCCGCATTGTTGTGAAACATTTGTTAGCAAATCATGAAAGAGCATCGTCAAAGTATTACTACTAACTATAGTCGGTATCTTCCTACCCTATACATTTTTAAAAGGATTTATTTATTTATTTACTTTTACCCATTCTACACCCCCACCCCGCCGTTTTTGTGTGTTTCTGTGTCCATTTGCCGGGCAACTCTGTGTCTGTTTCCTGCCTTCTCTTCTCATCCTTCTCTTCCTGTCTTCACTGGGATTCGATCCTGGGAAACTTTGATGTGGGAGAGAGGCATCCTACTGCCTGCGCCACCTTAGTTCCTGGCTTTTTGGTGCGTCTTGTCTTGGCTCTCCCTTGTGTCACTCTCCTGTTACATCACCATCCTGCTGCATGGCTCGCGGGGCCTGGCGGCGCACCCACACGCGGGGTGACATAACAGGGGCTTTTTTTGCTCCCTAGCTCGTACTGTGGTATGGAGAAGAGGGATGGAGGGGTTAAACAGGTGATTAGAATATATAGACCACCTGGGCTTTTGTGACCAGAGAAGAAATTTGCCATCTAAAAGTAAATGATCTCTAGTGACATTTGAAAGTGGGTTAAAAATAAGGTGACAAGACACACACTATTTTCTTGATTTTTGGAATCTGAGGTAGAAGCAGGTGGGAAGCAGTTTCCATCCTTACAGCTGATACAGTTATAGAGAGAAAGCCCAACGACCGCTCAGAGCCCCCAAAAACCTGTGCTCTGCTTCCTCTTTGAACTCTCTCGAGTTATCTTTGATATATTTTAGAATTTGAAAGCCCCACCAAAGCAACTGACCCAGATAGTCAATCAAGCCCCTAGTTCATTACCTTTAACCCAATATAAAATAAAGCCCACCTGCCCTAAACCCACCCCTATAAGACGGACAAACCCTCGTCCAATCAATAGGAGTCAAGCTAACTTCCTTTTTAAGTCTATAAAGATCATCTTCCACGCCTAGAACCCCGAAGCGACTTCCGTTCTTGCAAGTGACCAGGCTTCTTTTGCTGCAGCAAAACATTGGTGTCCCCAGTGAAGTGCTGTAGTCTGCAAACTCAACTCTGATTCATCTTTTGACACAGCATTAGGCTGAGAGTTCCTGCGGGCAGGGGTGCTGTCTTATTGTGCTGTCCACTCAGTTCACCTGCCTCCACCAGGAGGGAGCTGACTGACCAGGAATCCCTGAGGGCTGAATTAATCCTAAAATGCTTATCAGTGGGGCTGGCTCGATAGCCCAGTGGATAGGGCGCCGGCATACCACATGGGAGGCCCCGGGTTCGATTCCCGGGGACCTCTCCTAGCGGGCAGACCGCCTTGAGAATGGCAAGCCGCCATGGGCGGGCCGGAGCCGCCGTCGGCAGGGCAAGAAGCTGCCATGGACATGGGAAGAGCTGCCACGGGCAGGGCAGGTCGCCCGCGGATGGAGCGCAGCCAGCCACCCGTGAACTGAAAAGCCGGCCGTGAACAGACGCAGAGACCGCCCACAAGCGGGGAAAGCCGCGCCTGCGCAGTGTCCAATCTCGGCGCGTCGCCGCAGCGGGGGGAAGGGGAGATATGTAATAAAATAAATAAATCTTAAAAAAATAAAATAAAATAAAATGCTTATCAGTGAGAAGACTTTCAGCTGCAGGTAACAAAATGCCCTACTGGAGACTAGAAATTTATCATCTCCTGCAACAAGACACTTGGAGGCAGGGCCACTCCAGGGGTGGCTAACTGGGCAGCTCAGCGAGGCCAGGCTTCCAGGTCATCTTCGCTAAGGATACATGGTCTTCACTTATCTTCACACAACAACGCTCAGGCAGCCAAGGTAGTGTCCTCCTTTGTCTCTACTCCAGAAGCCCCCGAAAAGATGACCATTGCACCTCATGGAACAGTTTAAATCTCCTGCTCACCCTGGAACAATCATTGGGAAAGGAGAAGACAGTCCCATGATTATCTCCAGCCAGTCATTCTTCCTCCCCTCAGACTGGGGAGAGGCCATGGGGGAGCAGGGAAAGCCAGGGTGGACATTGCTACCTCTGTCTCAGGAGATGGGGTCTGCCAAGAGAGAAGGAGAATAGCTATTGGGTGGGAAACCAGCAATATGGCAAAAATTTCTTTGGGAGAATGCCAAAATTGATGGGAGATAACAGGGAAGACCTCCTTCTCCTTTAGGTCCAAACCACTTCCATCACCAAATCCCATTGCCTTGTTCCCCAGTCTCTGGCCAACAGCTCTTTGCCCTCTTGCCTTTGTACTTGCAGAGAGTCAAAAGAGCCTAAGGGCTCTGCCAGCTCAGAAGGGCTGTGCAGGGAGTGAGGAGGAATGGAAGGACTGGAACTGAGTGCAGGACAATGAGACAAGGACCAGGTGACCCACATCTCGGGAGAATGTCACAGACCCTGGTGTCCTGGAGTGTTTCCCTGCAGTGCTTAGGCTTCAGTACCACTGCTACAGAATTATGGGCAGTGGCCAACACTTTTCCAGGACTGGGGTTGGAATGACTGACTATCCAGTCTCACCACCCCTGCCCCACATCTCCCCACTCACCTGGGCATGTAATTGCTGAAATTGGCCCCAGGCAGAGAAGTCATGGTCACATCACTGGAATACCTAAGCTTGCAGAGCACTGTTAGATACTAGTTGAATTCCCATATGTGGTCCCTGAAAGCAGGATGGGAAAACTCCCATGATGACAGGTGCATTAGTTTCCTATTGCTACTGTAACAAATTATTCCCAATGTTATGGCTTATATAACATATTATCTTATAATTCTGTAGGTTAAAAGCCTGACATAGATCTTACTGTGCTAAAGTGTCAACAGGATTGTGATCCTTTCTGGAAGCTCTAGGGAGAATCCATTTCCTTGCCCCTTCCAGCTTTAAGAGGCTGCCCACATTCCTTGGTTCCTACATCCTCAAGCCAGCAACATTGCATCTCTCTGACTGCTTTTGTAATCACTTCTCCCTTTGACTCTCTTTTTCTGCTTCCCTCTTTCACTTCTAAGGACCCTTGTGATTACATTGGGCCCACTTAGATAAACCAGGATCATTTCCCTATTTTAAGGTGAACTGATCAGCAACCGTAAGTCCTTCTGCCACCTTAATTCCCCTTTGCTACGTAACCGAACATAGCCACAGGTTTTGGGGGGGTTAGAACGTGGATATCTCAGAGGGGAGGGCATAATTCTGCCCACTACACCATGTTACCAGTCAGAGTTGTGGCCAATACATAGAGAGCTGTAGGAGAAGAGATCTGCCATTTGTTGAGTGCCTACTATGTGTAGGACAGTAAGCTAGGTGTTTTACAGATGATCTTATTTAATTTCCCGATATCTAACTGCTCATTTACAAGTAAGAAAACATTGGCTCATAGAGGCTTAGTGACTGTGAGAGTTTGAAGCTTTTTGTGAATCCCAGAAAAGATCATGTTTGTGGAGTTAACCCATTCCTTTGGGTGTGGGACTCTTTGGACTGGATTCAGTTAGGGACCTTCAATTGTACTCTAGTGAGGTGTGACCCAGGGTGAGTCTCGGCCCTCTTACTGAAACCCTTCATAAACAGAGGACTGAAAGCACAGACATGGAGAAAAAAAGCCATAGAAAGAGCCGCCATTTTACCCTGCCATATGAGAGAGGACTCCAGGATTGCCTGCAGGTACAGAAAGACAGAGAAACCCCGGGAGGCTGAGAGAGAAGCTGGAGGCTGGAATCAGTGGAGCAGCCAAAGCTGAAGCAATGAGGAGAGGGGAGAGACGAGCCATATGCTGAGCTCCGGGAGAAAGCATCTTTAGATGACACCTCCATGTACCTGATTGCCCACAGCTGCAACTTGGTGAGACAGCATCTCTTGATGATGCCTTGATTTGGACAGTTTCACAGCCTTGGAACTGTAAGCTTCCACCCAAATAAATCCCTGTTGTAAAAGCCAACCCATTTCTAGTATTTTGCATTGGCAGCAAACTAAAACAGTGACATGGTTGCTGTGACTATGGAATTCAGTCCATATGAGCTCCAATCCATGTTGCCTTCTGCTTTCTCTTCCTCTTTCTTAAATGGGCCCAGACACTTCAAAATGCATGTGAGCTCATGTAAGTGTATGTAAGACTGAGGGGCAAAAACATGGTAAGAAATGACCTTCTAAAATTGAGGCTAAGGAGAATCAACTTAAAATAGATGACAGCAGCAACTGGAGGGGATGACCCACCCAAGAGAGAATTGGTGACCAGCAGCTAACAACTTAAGGTGATTAGGGTGCAGGTTTAGGAGACCCATCTGGGCTAAATCCCAGAGAACTGTCATTTACTCATTTGATTTATAACTGGCCTGACGCTGGTAGTACCTTTGGGGGACTGATCAAAGTGGAAGCTGGGTAATAAGAATGTCTTGGTTTTTATCCAGCCATCTGGATCAGGAGAGGAGATACCTGGTACGTCCTTGAGCAGAAGTGTCATGAATAGCAGAGCAGTGTCCCTGTCCCAGGCTCCACCATGTCACCAAAACCTGGGTGAAGAGCCTCAAGACCTTCTAATTCTTTGTGCTCTGATCCTGTGCTCATCAAGCAACTTTCTGCCTGATGTGGTGTCTTTCATAGCTGACTGGCCCATCTGCAGTACTGTGATTTTAAACCTTCACCAGGCCCTGATTGCTACAAGACGATCATTTGACTCAATCCAGAGGGGCCTCTTCTCATATTCCCTTTGTTAACTCCACCAGCCCTCAAACCCCAGCTCTGACCACTGGCCCCCTCTCTGGGAGCTGTGCACTTCCTACTTCTGCAGGGAAATGGATGCATGATAGTCTTCAAATTTTCATTCTCTCGTCTGTTTTTTCTCTATGTTTTTAATCTTCATTTGGATTGATTTTTCCCCCCTCATTTCTGATGTTTTCCTCTATACTAATCGGAATTTTTGCATTCTCTTTCTATTCTAGTGGTTATCCTAAAATCTTAACAATCTTAAATTATAAAAGTCTAATGTTTATCAATATCTTCCCTTGCTTCTATGTTAGTTTAATTTCTTCCTATAAAAGAGACACTGGGCTCAAAGTTAAGAGATTTCCAAGAAACTGACCAAAGATCTGGTGAGATTAGAGGGATTGGGATTGTAACCTGTACTTCTTTTCTTTTGAGAGAGGATTAGACTACTTGCCATCACCTCTGATTTTTGTTGGTCCTTTCTCTCTCTCTCTCTCTCTCTCTCTTTTTTTTTTCCCCAGGATTTCAGGTATCTTTATTCATGGCAGACATTTTTGATGAGGGGAGACTGCCTTGGAAATATTTCTCCAGATTACTTATAGAAGCCAACTCCTAACTAAATCCAGACTCTCCTGACAACAGCAATAGGTCCTATCATTTCCATTTACCATTCACCAGGCTGGAGAGCATCCTGCACCCAGGTTTCACCTGGCCTCACCCAGTGTGAATGATGCCAGCCTCACAGCACCACCCACTGGCCTGCTCAGAGTTGTTTTTGCCACCCGGGGAGTAACAGTCATTAATCCATTTTATTACTGAAGGATTTTAGTCCTTTGTTTCTATTTAGCTTATAAATAGGACACATTATTTCTTAATATTATATTCTTGTTAGTCAAACAATCAAGAATGGTGATATAGGAAACAATAAAAAAAATCATACTCTGTTCATTAAGGTTTTACTTCTATCAAATACCATACTTACTATTCCTCAGCTTTTCAAATTTTTGTTATATGAAGTCACTCTGCCGTGATAAGCACATGAGTCTCCTTCAGGGCCATCAATATTGGCCTTTAGGCTTGGCACGCCCCATTGCATTTTTGAGTGGCAAGGGTTTTTACCCTGGGCTTCTATGATCAATAATAAAGTTGTTACTCTGCAGAAATTTAGCTAAGAAATTGCTTGAATAAAATAGTAATTTTAAAGACTTTATTCTACTATAACAGTCATGCATCATTTTTCAACCAGGCAACTGGCATGGACTTAGTGTAGTTTCTTTCCCTTTTCTGCTTCTTTTTCCAATCAGTAGCTCAAAGAAAAAAATGGAGTAATTGAGTTTAGAATCCTGCCCATTTTTTTATGGTAACCAATGCAGAACATTGTAGGGTTCCTCTGTATTAGAATCTCACGCAAAACTCTAACATTGCAGTCCACTGCGCTATCCTGTTATTTTCTGTATTTAACAATTCTAACACATTAAAGTGGCAGCAGTTACTTTTCATTGACTTTAGCATATGATCTCAGGGGCTTATAACAGAAATAGATCTGTGGTTTGTGTCTGAGTTTTTGGTAACAAGGTAGTGTCAAATATTTCTGAATTAACCATTTTAAAGTGTTTTTGGCCATTTGGAAAGTACTGCCAACCTACTATTTGGTGTGCTGAGAATTAAGACCCCTAAACTCTGTGAATGTCTAACTTCACAAAATCTAGTTATAATCTAAGGATTTACTATTTGTCTAAATTATATGGCAATTTTTATCAAACAGCAGCTACTACAAAAGCAATGCCAAAAAAAGTGACTTCACCAAAATACACTAAAATATTTGACAATTTTATCCAGGAACTGCCAGAGTTTTAGTGGTTAATATTGAATAGCACAACTGACCAAAGTCCAAGAAGTGAAGTTACCACGTTCAAGAAAACGGGGGAAAAATCACTTTGAAGACTGACAATATAGTTTATGATAAGAGCGTACACTTTATAACATAAAACCTGCATACAGGTAATAGTTGCAAAAAGCCATTCGGTCTTCTCTCAGCTTGTAAAAATGGTGTTCCAGATTTCAATGTAAATTAGCAGGCTTCAACTCTTCTGTGTTTTCATCTTCCAGTTCTTCCACCCCAGCCTGTGTCAAGAGGTCTGCAATGTTTTCCTCCAGATCGTCAATGCGATTACTCATATTATAATTTCTTCCAATGACCTGGTCAGACATAGTCTAAAATCTATCTTGCATCTGTTGCAGGAGCGTCTTCACCACCCAGGTGAGATCCTGCACTGTCTTGAGGTCAGTGTTGGCCATCTCACTGGTTCCCAGGTTGGCGGTGAAGTCGGTCCTTTCTCTTTGATTACTAAATAATACTTTCTAATGTATTTGTGGGAAAACAATGTTAGGGTACTTCTGACACTGAAAGTTTAACCTCAGTGGTGCTAATGAATCATTATACTTCAGTTTATGCCAAGGTCTCCCCACCCGGCTGGCCTCCTGCAGGACTGTCTCACAGGGGGTCTGAAGAACAGAATCACCGTGCTGCCTCGGTCAAGAGCCAGGTGTGCACCCTTTCCCTGCTGGGGCCCTATTCTTAAAGGTCAGCTGCATTTCCATGGGAGATGACTTACCTCTAGGGAAGAGCTCAGGCACTGCAATTCCATAGGTATCTAGAGGTCTGCTTTACTACCTGCACCTGCCTTACATTTGTGTTTGTTTCCCCCTTTCTAAATATACCTGTGTCTTTCTTGGTAATGGAAGAATGATCAGGGCATCTCAACCCCCGAGGTCGCTGGGCACTAGAACTGAAACTTAACTCTAAAGAGCAGAGAGGAGACTGCAGGTGCACATTTCTGTGGTTCTAAGAACTCTGCAGATTGTAAGATCATTTTAATAACAGCTTTTCGGAGGGAAAACACTGAGCAGATTAAATGTGTACATCAATTTAAAAATACATCCTAATTTCAGAAACAAAAATGTGCTGCTTGGAATTCAAGTAGAATTCTGAGTATCTTCTCGGTGCTGAAGTGGAGAGCTAGCGAGGCACAGTCCTCAGGGGGTTCGCCATCTAACAGTGAAGACAGACGTTAACCAAATCCTTCCTAAAATCACAAGTGTACAAAGGGCTTTGAACTTGAAGTACCCGGTGCTGGGGGTGGGCACCTGTGGGACTCTTGGGTTCATGTGCCTGCTCTCCTTAGCCACTTAGTACAAGTTTAGGGAGCAGGGCCTTCCACTTCTGTTTTGTCTGAGATGTTTTTCCTCTTCTCTACTTGCTGCTATGGTCTTATGTCATTCCTCATTGTAGCCCACAGGCCCAGTTCTATGCCTGCACATGGTAAGATGTCCAATTTAAACATTGAATGGAATGGAAGAATTAGATGTCAGACGCCTTCAGGGCAGACCAAGCCTCTTCCTCTGTGACTCCCCCCACCCCCCAATCATCCAGTGAAGTGGGGACTCTGGTATCTGTTCTACTAGATAAGGAAATTGAGACTTAGAGAACTAACTAGCCAAAGATCACATAAGGAGTAGTTGGTCGTGAAGGGGTTGGACCCCAGCTCTGCCTGAAGGCAAAGCCAATTCTTATTGCACTATAACATTGCAGCAATAACATGCAAAAGCTCAATAAAAATGTGAGTAAATGAACCTGGTTTCCATGGAAAAACTCCCAAGGGAAGGGAAATTCTTCCTTCTTGTCACCAAGCTCCTCCTCTGTTGCCTGTAGGGATTATTTTCTGTCTGCCTCAAGGCTTCCTCTAACCCAGGCTAATCTTCCTGCTGCCCTGGAGACTGTTGATTACATTTGCCCAGGAAGCACCTTCCTGCTTCCTCCATCTCCTGTACACGCAGTGGAATGTCCAAGCCCCAGAAATGGAGGACGTACTGCGCTTAAATCGTGGTTCTTGCAGTTTGTTGCCCCGTGGCTGTAAGTAAATTTACTTGTGACTGAGAGAAAGGCAATGGGTAACTTTGAGCTGAGCTACTTGAGATGGTTCAGGGTTATGATATTTTCTGAGCTTAATCCAAATTCCCTGAGGTCTCACTGGTCTCTGGAGACAAATGGGCTCACATGAAAAGCAATAAGCAGGTTTCACTCTTTCTTGCCACCATTTCTCTCAGGACCCTGGCCCTTTTGCAAAGTCTCCCCAGGTATGTCAGGGGGTCCCCAGAATGTGGCTCACAAAGAAGGCTGGCCAGCTGCATGGGGCCTCGTTTTTTTTGTTTTTATTTTTTTTTTCACTTTCTGTTGTAGAAATTGTCCTCTCCCTATCTCCCTCAAGAGGTTACAAGACTTAAACCCAAGTTACAGTTTCACATTAAATAAAGCATCTTTCCTCCTAAAATAATTTCATAATTGATTAATGAATTAGAGTACACATCAAGTGAGAATTTGTTGAAAAATTAGTATTGTATTTCCCATGTCTTATTTGAAGAAAACAGTGTAAATGAGAGCAAGAGCTAAAATGCCGCAGCTTCTTTGAGCTCATTCTTCTTCCTGGGTCGGCAGAGGTAGCTGGGAAAAGTGAGAGACTTTGTTTCTGAGGGAATGGACAGCCTAGCTGGGAAGAGAAAACCCCGGCAAAAATCACTGAGGGTTGAATTGCATGACATTGGCAATAGAGGCAGAATTGTTGAGCAGGGCACTACCCGGTGGTTGCCCCTTGCCAGATGTGGAAAGATGAAGGAGGGAGGAAGGGCCTGCCTGCTCGGGGGCCTGAACCATAGCAGAGGTGGGCACGATCCTGGCACCTGTGGGACCCATGAGAGACCAGCCTGACTGACAGGTGAGGCATAGAATCAGAATTCATCCTGGAGCCCCTAGGAGGGACACTTGCCAGCCAGGTAGAGGTGTTTGGATCTGACGCAATGAGGCACTGTGGTGTGAGGAAGAAAGCCACACTTTGGGAAGCTTCGTCTTCCTGTTATGATGAGGGTCTACTAGGCAGTGGGGAGAGACTGGCGTCAGGCAGACCAGCTGCAGGCGATGGCAATAATCTAGAGCTGAGGTGAGGTGAGCTCAGACCTCTCTAATGGGATCATAAACGACAGCAAAGAGCTATTCTGGAGATATGTCAAAAGAAGTAATGACAGGGCTCATCCGATTTGGGTATAGGGATTGAAGGAGAAGGAAGAGGAAGTAACTCATAAGCTTTTTAAGACCAGAGACTAGAAAATTGGTGGCATGACTGACAGGAATGGGAGAGTCAGGCAGAGGAACTGGCTTGAAGGTAACATGACAAATTCAGTTCAGGCAAATTAAGTCTAAACTGACTTGAGAGACCTCCACGTGGAAAAGTTAGACTGTAGCTGGTTCTGCAAGACTGTCAAGTTCACTGCCTAACTTTCTCCTTCTTTCCTCCTCCCTAAATATCTCTTGACTCCTCCTTTCCCTGTTCAGCCCCACCCCATCCCATTATCGCAGTTGAGACCCTCATTACCTCTTGCCTCAACTGTTGTAATTACCCCAATTTTCCTTCCTACAGCCCTTTAATCCATCCTTTTCCATGTCTCAAATTTTCTCTCATATTTTCATTATGCCCATAATTTTGTTGTCCAGATTACTAATTCAGTATTTACCTGGGGATATTATAAAATGTTACAGTGCATTACAAATGAGGTTCCCTTTCCTTTTTTCCAAGAAAATAAGTAAAATATTTAGATTACTTTCTAATAACTTATGAGTGTTGAATGCTGTTTCTTTTGCCGCAATGGCACTCTGAGCCTGGACCACAAGGATGATTTGATTCATGGGGACTACACTGATTTCTATTTCTGATTCTCTCACTAGATGTATCTTTAGGACAAAGACTATAACTTATCCCTCTATGATTTTCCAGAGCCCAGTGAGACGTCTGGCATATCCCGGGTTTTAGTAAATACTGGCTGAGATGAACTGATAGGAGCAGAGAGTTGGGCAACAGTGAAGAGGGATGTGATCTCTGAGAGAGGAATATATTAGAACAAGAATGGGGTACAAGATTCAAAGGGTGGCCATCTTCCCTGTGATGGACAAGCCATATGTTCTGATTTTTCTGGACAGAAACGACAAAGCCATGGGTCACTAGTATGGGGCTTGGAATAAACCAGTTTAGTGAGGGCCTTGTACTGTGTCTTTCTAAGTCTATGCATGGCCTTGGGTTCATGAGGTTTTCCATAGGATTACCTGCCTTCTTGTATATCCTTTAGGTCTGATCCAGATATTTTGAATGGGAAACTTGAAGAAAAAAACATTTGCCACTCTTCTACACTGCAGAAAAACTGTCTTATAGGAAAATATCTTTTTTTTTTCCTTCTCAACCTTCATATCCCCTGGTTCTGTTATGTGGAACTTAGCAGAACTTTTGTTTTAAAATGGAATCTTTGCATTTAGGGTGGGGTCAGGGCACACAAGCAAGTTATTGACTTTACAGATGATAATGTCCCAACTGTTCCATTGGAAAAGCCACCTCCTTCTGTAAATATCAAGAAAATGATTTAAATCAAAACCAACTGCTCCTACTCCTAGAACCCTGCTGGAACTTGTCGAAAGGGGGAAGCTTGAACTTGACTTCTCAGAAGAAAAAAGTAAGATTAAACATGCTTTTAAAGCTATCCAAGGGAAGCTTCAGAGACAGGAACTGGGGATTTAAGAGTCAATTACTGCATTTCAGAAATATGAAATTAAATCAGTCCAATAGGAACGTTTATTTTACACTTCCTACAGAAAACCCACAGCATCACTGTCTTATATGGCTTCTATAGAAGAGATTTTGAATATCACCAGCTACTTAAACATCAACAGTATGCTACATAGCATGTAGATTGTCAAGCTTCATCCTTTTCTTTCTGACTGCATCCTTTTGAAATTGTTACTGAAAACCTTTTCATCTAGTTTGTGGTTATACATGATTGTCCTAATTAATTTACAATTGTTTTCCTTTTTCTTCCTTTCTTTGCAAATACTCAATTGCATTTTGCAGTTTTTTTTTTTCCTTTTTTTCAAAAGCCATCTTATTGAAGTGGACTAATTTCCATCCACATCCTTTGAGAATGTTTTCCAATTTGGCTTGTCCAGCTGGGAAGATAATCATCTGAAAATATAATCGGGGAAGCAGATGTGGCTCAAGCAGTTGGGTGACAACCTCTCACATGGGAGGTCCCAGGTTCAGTTCCTGGTGCCTCCTAAAGAAGATGAGCAGACACAATGAATAGATACAGCAAGCAGACAAGGAGCAGACACAACGAGCAGACAGATGAGGGAGCCATCTCGGGAAGGGGGAATATAATCGGGTAGCTAAGGGAAACTCTAGAAAGAGGTGTAGCCTCAAAGGTGGGGCTCTTCTAGGTGGACACCTGCCTCCAGCCTTGGGCCCTTCAAATAGATCCTCCAGCCATCCCAAGGCTTCCATCACCCATAGGA
>PVKH010025871.1:0-13332 GCA_004027955.1 Chaetophractus vellerosus | reverse complement strand
GTTCCAGTTTCTTCACATCTTTGCCAACACTCAGAATTGTCAATCTTTTTAATCTCAGCCATTCTAGTGTGTGTGAAATTCTGCTTTTAATGTGCATTTCCCTGGTAACTCAAAATCTATTGTAAGACTTAAAGGTAAAAACTAAAGCTGTAAAAGTTCTGGAAAAAAATATAGACCTTGATGTAAGCAAAGACTTTCTATATAGGGCACCAAAAGCACTAACTATGAAAGAAAGAAGTGATAAATTACATATCATCAAAGGTAAAAACTTCTACTTTTTGAAATATACCATTAAGAAAATTTAAAAGGCAAGTCAGACTGGGAGAATGTATCTTCAATACATATATTGGACAAAGAAGTTGCTTTCAGAATAAATAAAAAACCCTTACACTCAAATACAAAAAATAAACAAAAGATTTGAACAGATACTTAATGAAAGAAGATCCAAATGGCCGACAAGCTCATGTAAAGATGTTCAACATCCTTAAGTTATTAGGGAAATACAAATTAAAACTACAATGAAATCCATTCATATGTATGTGTCATTTGCAATTGAAATTCAGCATATTCAAAATTAAACTCACCTTCTCTTTCCCCTGCAAAGCACATACACACAGTGTTCTTCTACCCTGAAACTCAAACCATAGTGTTGTTTTGGATTCTTACCACTTTTTGTCCCCTTTACCCAAATAGCTAAGTTCTATTGTTTCTATTGTCTCACTCTCCATCCTCTCCCTCCCTTCATCCCCATTGACACTGTCCTAGTTTGGGACCTTATCTATGTTATAATTATTAGAGTCTCTTAACATATCTTCTAACAACCATTTTCCACTCACAGCCACTCAAAAATCTTCCATATGACTCTTTTTGGAGCCCAACTCTGAACATGCAAGTCCCTTGCTCAGAAACCTTTTAGTACTTCTCCTAAGTTGACTGTTCAACTCTTTCATTTGGCATTTATAACCTTCTGTAACCATGCCCTCGCCTGCCTTTCCAGCCTCATTTTGGCTTCTCTCTTTCAAGTACCAAATACTATGTGTGAAATGAACTATTCACTCTTCCACAGAAACGTGCCTATATTTCCTACCAGCATACCTTAATCCATCTGACTTGCATATCCAAGCCCCGCTATCTGTTATGAATGGGATCATGTCCCCCACAACGACATGTTTGAGTCCTAACCTCAGTCCTATGGGAGTGAACTCATTTGTAAGTAGCACCTGCAAAAACCCTATTTGGATGAGGCCAAATTGAATCAGGGGGTCCTTAATCCAATGTGACTGCAGTTCTTATAAACAAAGGAAATTGGACATGGAAGTAGAAGCTAGAGGATGAGACCTAAGGAAACAGACTGCCATGTGAAAGAGGATTTTCAGAAAACTGTCACCAGAACACCAGGACTTGGGAGAAAGCACAACATTGCCAATACCTTGATTTTGGACTTCTAGCCAGCAAAACTGTGAGACAATAAATTCCTGCTGTTTAAGCCAACTAGCTGTGGTATTTGTCATAGCAGTCATGAGAAACTAAGGAACTATCCTAAAAGGCCAAGACTCAATTCAAATTAAATGCTAGCTCTTCTATAAAGCTGAACCCCCATCTTATTATTTTAATATACTTATCATCTTGCACCATGTAATATTACTATGCTCATATCTTATCTTCCTTACTGGACTTTAGGTTCTTTGAAGATAGTCTCAGGGTTTTATCCATTCATAGTCTAGACCACATGCCTTATACCTCACTAAGAGTAGACAGTTAATAAATGTGTGTGACATGGATGAACTTGGTTGAGGAATACCAAAAAGAATAAGTCATCATTTTTATAATCTAATAGGACAGATAAGATAAGGATAGAAACAATAATATTAGAATGTGATTCATGCTGAAACTTAAGAAATGTGTGGCGTCATCAAAGATGAGACTGCAAATGCAATTTGGAATTATGCTAGAAAGGGCCATCAATATCAGGCTAAGGAGTTTAGACTTTATTTAATAGGTAAGAGGAGCCAGGAACCATTTGAGATATTTAAATATGGAAGTAACATAATTATCGTTTATCTTGGGAACATCAATCTGACAGTAGTGTGTGGATAGGGTAGAATGAGTAAGGGAGAACGTGGAAGGAAAGAGAAAACAGAAAGGGGGCAGTTGAATGACTGAAAGAGAGAGATAATGAAAAACTGAATTATTATGGAAAGGAAGGCACAGATAGGGCAGCTCTGTGGACATGCTGTTGACAGGCACTGTGACTGGATCTGAGAATGTTCAAGAAAGAGAAAAAGGAAAATAGTTCCAGAGAAACTAGGTAACCATTCTAGAATCATGCCCTGTAGGGAGGGATGAATACAAAAGAAAGTTCAGCAGTAGAAATTAATGTTTGGGGATTGACCACATATGTGTTTAGCATGTGAAAGTGGATAGTTGTCTTTAGTAAGAATGTATAGGGGGAAAAAAGAGGGAGCCAACAATATATTCTTAAAATACAAAATTCATTGTTGAGAAGATAAATTGATGAAGAGATAAATGAATGATCAGATAGTAGTGGGGAAAGCAGAATAGCAGAGTATCCTAGAAGCTAAGTAAAGACAGAATTTCTGAGACACAGTACTAAAGCGCACAATCTGACCTTGCCGTGTCTTTGGTTTGGTGGGAGCAAGGGACAGGCATAGTCATCATCATCACCATTACCAATATTTTTGAGTCCTTAGTGCAGGCCCTCATCTATATATTGAATTATAACTTGACCAATTTAATCCTCATAACAACCCTTTTAGGTTCATACCTATGTTACGCAAACTATAGTTTAGTGCAAGGTATAATGAAATAAGTGCTAAAGAGAGGTACAAGTAAGCTAGGCACAAAGGAAGGAGAAAAGGATATGGGAAATAGAGGAAAGGAGCTGGGAAAGAGGTAGTGTTGTAATTGTGCCTGGAACGAAAAGATTGATAAGAGAATTGGTAGAAAGCCATTCCATACTGAACAACATGACTACCATGTCAGTTTTCTAGTTAACAGTGAGGTTGATGTAAACTGGATTGTAGGATACGATCAATGGTGTGGTTGGTGGAGAAATCATGTGGCCCCATTTTTGAGAAACTTGAATGTTTTCCTAAACAAGTCATATTTTTCTGCAAGCCATAAGCTTTTATGGGCTTTAAGAAACAGGGTATGATCCAATCTATTTTTTTTTTTCTTTTTTAACCGTCAGAAGAAATAATTAGAGATATAAGCATCCAGGCATGGCAAATTCTGCAAATAGATCACGAAACAATATGCCTCAGAAAAAGCCAGAGGATTTCGTCCTCTTTAGTGACCTTGGAAAGCCTAGTTTCATTAAAGAGCTAGAATCAGAAGTCATCTCTCGGGGGGCAGGAGTTAGGAAGTGAGAAAGTGGGATGAGAAAGTGAAAGCTATACTCCGCTTCATTTGCCTCGTACTTTTTCTCGACGGGACAGAAAGCTGTGAGTGTGAACTGTTCTCTCCTATAAGAGTATAGAATTATAGTCCATGCTATCAGAATCATGGGATGTTGAGGTATCTAAGTATTTAGGTAGGGAATTGAATGAGATGAAAGGAAACAGATTGCCACGCCATCAGCAGAGATCTTTTCTAGGTAGTCCCAATATATCCACACCCCTTGTACTATCAATAATCATCTATTTTACAACAAGTTACTTGTGAACCTGGGACAGAGAAGTTGGTTACAGTCCACTGATACCATGAACATGAAAAAACTTTTCTGATACATTGAAATGACTAATTTGCTTGGGCTGTAAAGTGTTGCTAAGACCACATACCAACACCTCTCCTCTATTTTTCCTGCTTGCACTTGCCTTTGTCATTTTATGTTATAGCTATTTGTCCTATTCTTTCAGATTCATCTAAATTCTTCAGAGTGGAGATGGACATTCCATTGTATTGCTCCTATCTCAGAAGCACTAAATAATTACTTACTAAATTGGATTAATTTTAGAAACTATGCTTCACTGCTACAAATATATACAATATGGAAAGATGGTGTATTAGTTTTCTATTGACACATTAAAAATTTATGGCAGACCTGGTGGTTTAAAACAGCTCACAAGGGACTTCCAGGAAGATGCAGATTAGAAAGACACAGGACTCTCTCTTCTCACAGAAAAATAGCTAAAGGATGGGCAGAAATGGCCTGGATGAAAAAGTTCTAGTGTGTAGGACACCAGGAGAAGGCTGAATACCACCCAGAAGAGAGAGGCACAGGAAAGGAACCTCAGTGTTAAGACTGTGTGTAGACCGCAGCTGGAGCTGCCAGCAGCCCCTCCACCAACCCATCAGCAGAAAGCATTATTCTCTGGCCTCCGGCCTGTAGCTACAGACAAAGGGGGCCAGTTGGGACCACCTCCCCAGGAAATAGGAGAGAGAGGGATGCAGCCTAAGGCTGATTCTGGTTTTGACCCATGCCATTGTTTGCCTTGGGAGCCAGCACAGGGCTAAAGAGATCCGACCCTCGCAATACTAACTGGGACTGGTTGGTGAGATATGAGTGGAATTATTGCCTACCCAGGAGAAAGGAGGAGGCTGTCTTGATCCAGTCCGTGTTGCAGCAAACACTCTAGCCAGGCTTTACTCAGAGGCCTGCCAAAGAGTGTCATCTACTGGCCAACTGAGGAAGTGCATGTGAGACATTAAAAGTAAGTAAAAGGCTTTTTCTGGCCTTTACAGCCTCCCTCTCCAAGGCCCTTGGTAGTGGGTCTGCAACTCACTAGTGAGTCCAGGGCCTAGATTTGAGCAACTAACAGGGACAATCCTAAAGGCCTAGAACAGATTGAACCAAGAATCAAAAAAATGGCAATACACTGTCTCCCACCACTAAATCCCTACAAAAGAGAGAGAAATTGAGGAACAGAATAAACTCACCATCATAATCAGATGCCTGACATCAATTTTTTAAAATTACAAGTCATACTAAGAAAATGGAAGAAATGGCCTAAGACAAGGAATTTATCAAAGACCCAGATGAGACAGGATTTGACACAATTAATCAATGAGATTCATACAAATTTCTAATTTCAAATTAATCAGTTGAATGCCAATATGGCTAAAGAGATAAAGGACATCAAGAAGACATTGGGAAAAAAAGAAGACATTGAATGAGCACAAAGAATAATTTGAAAACCTGAATAAAAAAAGTAACAGAGCTCATGGGAATGAAAGGCATGATAGGTGAGATAGAAAACACATTAAAGCAGAGTGGCTGTAGCTCAAGTGGTTGAGCAGCTGCTTCCCATGTACGAGGTCCCAGGTTCAATCCCTGGTGCTTCCTAAAAACAAACAAACAAATGAAAAAACCAACTATCATTGGGGATCAGATGTAGCTCAGTGGTTGAGCACCTGCTTCCCAAGTATGGAGTCCTGGGTTCAATTCCTGGTACCTCCTAAAAAAAAAAATAGAGGCACACAACAGCAAACTTGAAATGACAGAAGAAAGAATAAGTGAAGACAAAACAGCTGAAATTGAAGAAAGAAAAGAATAGAAAAAAAGTATGGAAAAAATTGAGCAGGGGCTCAGAGAATTGAATGATAACACCAAACACAGCAACATATGTGTCATGGGAGTTCCAGAGGGAGAAGAGAAGGGAAAAGGGATAGAAAGAGTATTTGAGGAAATAATGGCTGAAAATTCCCCAAAACTCATGAAAGAAATGAACTAACTCATCCAAGAAACACAATGTACACCAATAAGCTTAAATCCACATAGACTTACTCCAAGAAACATACTACTCAGAATGTCAAATGTCAAATAAAGAGAAAATTCTGAAAGCAGTAAGGGAGAAACAAACCATGAAAAAACAGTGTAGATTTCTCATCAGAAACCACGGAGGCCAGAAGACAGTGGTATGATACAATTAGGATACCAAAAGAGAATAATTGTCAGCCGAGAATTCTTTATCCAGCAAAATTGTCTTTAAAATATGAAGATGAGTTTAAAACATTCACAAATAAACAGAAACTAATAGAGTTGGTGAAAAAGAATCCACCTTTGCAGGAAACATTAAATAGAGCCTTACAGCCTAAAAGAAAAAGACAGGAGTGAGAGGCTTGGAGGAGAGTGTAGAAGCCAAAGAAAGCAGAAAGGATAACCAAAAGAGTAAAATGAGATGAAAATAAGATATGACATGTGAAAACTTAAGATAAAATGGTGGCAGTAAATAATGCATTTACTGTGATATCATTGAATATGAATGAATTAATCTCCCCAATCAAAAGACATAGGGTGACAGGATGCATAAAAATAGATGAGCCATCCATATGCTGCCTACAAGAGATTCACCTTACACCCAGGGATACAAATCAGCTAAAAGTGAAAGGTTGGAAAAAAATACTCCATGCAAACAGTAACCAAAAAGAGCAGGGGTAAGACTTTAAATGCAAAGAAGTTGTAAGAGATCGTGAAGGCCATTATATATTAATAAAAAGGACAACCCACCAGAAAGAAATAACAGTCATAAATGACTATGCATCTAACCAGGGTGCCCCAAAATATATAAGTCAAACTCTGGCAAAACTGAAGGGAGAGACAGATCTCTCTACAATAATAGTGGGAGACTTCAACACACCACTCCATCATTAGATAGAACAACTAGACAGAAGATCAACAAGGAAACAGAGAACTTGGACAATATGATAAACAAGCTAGATCTAACAGACATATACCAATTGTTGCATCTCAAATCAATGGGTTATACATTCTTCTCAAGTGCTTATGGATCTTTCTCTAGGATATATCACATGTTAGGTCACAAGGTAGGTCTCAGTCAATATAAAACAATTGAAATTATACAGTGCATCTTCTCAGAGCTTAATGGAATGCAACCAGAAATCAATAATAAATGGGAAAGGGGAAAATTCACAAATGGAGGCTGAACATCACACTCCTAAAGAATCAGTGGGTCAAAGAAGAAATTATAAGTGAAATTAGTAAATATTTGGAGCTGAATGAAAATGAGAACACAGCATATGAAAACTTGGGATACAACAAAGGAAGTGCTGAGAGGGAAATCTATAGCCCTAAATGCCTATAATTAAAAAGAAGAAAGAGCTAAAATCAAAGATTTAACCAAACAACTGGAGAAACTAGAAAAAGAAGAGCAAGCCATTCCCAAAGCTTGCAGAAGGAAAGAAATAATAAAGATTAGAGCAGAAATAAATGAAATTGAGAACAATGACCAAAAAATAAAAATAAAAAAAAAAAATAGAGAGAGAGAAAATCAACAAAACCAAAAGCTGGTTCTTTGAGAAGATAAATAAAATTGGCAAGCCCTTAGCTAGATTAACAAAGTAAATAAAAGAAAAAAGATGCAAATAAATAAAATCAGGAATGAAAGGGGAAAAGTTATGACTGACCCCACAGAAATAAAAAGTAGATATTATGAGAAACTGTATACTAACAAACTAGACAACCAAATTGAAATGGACAGATTCCTAGAAATGCACAACCTACATTGATGCATCAGGAATACAAGAACTTAACAAACCAATCACATTTAAAGGGATTGACTCAGTCATCAAAAATGTCCCAAAAAAAAAAAAGTCCAGGATCAGATGGCTTCACAGGTCAATTCTACCAAGCATTTTGAGAAGAATTAACACCAACCTTGTTTAAACTCTTCCACAAAATTGAAGAGGAGGGAAAATTACCCAACACGTTTTATGAAGCAAACATCACCCAAATACCAAAGCCAGATAAAGATACTACAAGAAAAGAAAATTACAGACCAATCTCTCTAATGAACATAGATGCAAAAATTCACAACAAAATTCTTTACAAATGAATCCAACACCATATCAAAAGAATTATACACCATGATCAAGTGGGATTTATTCCTGGTGAGCAAGGCTGTTCAACATAAGAAAATCAATTAATGTACTATACCATATTAACAAATTGAAGTGCAACAAAACCATGATCATCTCAATTGATGCAGAAAAGGCATTAGACAAAATCCAGCACCCTTTCTTGATAAAAATACTTCAAAAGATAGGAATAGAAGGGAAATTCCTCAATATTATAAAGGGCATATATGAAAAATCCACTGCCAACATCATACTCAAAGGGGAAAGTTTGAAAGCTTCCCTTCTAAGATCAGGAACAAGACAAGGATGTCCATTGTCACCACTGTTATTCAACACTGTGCTAGAAATTCTAGCTAGAGCAATTAGACAAGAAAAAAAATAAATAAAAGACATCCAAATAGGAAAAGAGGAAGTAAAACTCTCCCTATTTGCAAAGGACATGATCTTAAATTTAGAAAATTCTGAAATGTCTATGACAAAGCTACTTGAATAAATATGAGTTTAGCAAAGTGGCAGGATACAAGATCAACATGCAAAAATCAATATTTCAGCACACTAGTACTGATCAATCTGAGGAAGAAATCGGGAAAAAGATTCCATTCACAATAGCAACAAAAAGACTCAAATATCTAGGAATCAATTTAACCAAGGAAGAACAGGACCTTTATTCAGAAAACTACAAAACAATGCTAAAATAAATTAATGAAGACCTAAACAAATGGAAAGACAGGCCATGTTCATGGATTGGAAGACTAACTATGGTGAAGATGTCAATCCTACCCAAGCTAATTTATAGATTCAATGCAACACCAATCAAAATTCCAACAGCCTACTTTACAGAAATAGAAAAGGCAATTACCAAATTTATTTGGAAGGGAAAGTGCACCCCAATAGCCAAAAAAACCATTCTAAAACAGAAGAGCAATATAGGAGGAATTTCCCTGCCTGACCTTGAAACATATCACAAAGCTACAGTGGTCAAAACAGCATGGTATTGGCATAAAGATAGACACATTGATCAGCGGAATAGAATTGAGAGTCCAGAAATAAACCCTCATCTCTATGTCCACCTGGTTTTCGGCAAACCTACCAAGTCCATGTTGATGGAACAAAGCAACCTCTTCAACAAATGGTACTGGGAGAACTGGATATCCATAACCAAAAGAATGAAAGAGGACCCCTATCTCACTCCCTACACAAGAATCAACTCAAAATGGATCAAAGATCTAAATATAAAAACTAGGACAATACAACTAGTAGAAGAAAATGTGGGGAAGCACCTTAAAGATCTTGTAGTAGGTGGTGGTTTCTTGGACCTTACATCCAAAACATAAGCAACAAAAGAAAAAATAGATAAAAATTAAACACTTTCGTACCTCAAAGGACTTTGTCAAAAGGGTGAAAAGGCAGTTAATTCAATGAGAACATATTTGGTAATCACATATCTGATAAAGGTTTAATATTCATGATATATAAAGAGATTATACAACTCAACAATAAAAAGACAAATGACCCAATCAAAAAATGGGCAGAAGACTTGAATAGATATTGTCCAAAGAAGAAATACAAATGGCAAAAAAAAAACAAACACCTGAAAAGATGTTCAACATCATTAATGATTAGTAAAATGCAAATCAAAGCTACAATGAGAAATCATTTCACGGGAACAGATGTGGCTCAAATGGTTGGCATCCGTCTCCCATGTGGGGGGACCTGGGTTCAATCCCCAGGACCTCCCGGTAAAAAAACAAAACAAAAAGAAATCATTTCATAGCTATTAGAATAACCACTATTAAAAAGGCAGAAAAGCACAAATGTTGGAGCAGATGTGGAGAGATAGGAATACTTATTTACTACTGGTGGGAATGTAGAATGGTACAGCCACTGTGGAGGACTGTTTGTCAGTTCGTAAAGAAGTTGAATATAGATTTGCCACAAGACCTTTCAATACTACTAGTAACATAGGACAGTATAGCATACTAAAATCTCATGTAGAATATGAATATGGGTAATATTGCATATATAAAACTGTTTTTCTTTGAAACTGAATAAATGTATGTTAATGTTACAAGATGTTAGGCCAAAAAAAAAAATATTAGGCGAAGTGAAGAAACCAGTACTCAGTGAAAGAAACCAGACACAAAGTACTAGATCTTGTATGATTCCATTTATACAATACATAAATGTAAATCAATTTATAAAAACGTAATTAGATTAGTGGTTATCTAGGGCTGGGAAAGGTAGAGGGATTGAGAGGTGACTGGTAAGGGCTGTGGAGTTTTTCTTTTTGAAGTAATGAAATTGTTCTAAAATTTTTGTGGTGATGAATGCACAACATTGTGATTATACTAAAAGCCATTGGTCATACACTTTGGATAGATTTATGGTATGTGAATATATCTCAATGAAACTGCTTTAAAATTTTTTTAAAACTCACATTTGTTATCTCACAATCTCTGTCAGGAATCCAGACACAGCTTAGCTGGGTCCTCTTCCCAGAGTTTCATGAAGCTACCATCAAGGTGTTAGTCAGACTGCATTCTTATCTGGAATTTGGAGTCCTCTTACTAATTCTTCCAGGCTTTTGGCAGAATTCAATTCCTTGCAGTTGTAGGACTGAGATCCTCAGTTCTAGAGGCTGCCCCCTTCCATAGACAGTCTACAACAACATGGCTGTTTGCTTCTTCAAGGCCAGCAAGAGTTTGTCTCTCTCTCATCTATGGAAGGACCCAGTCCCTCATCAAGGGCTTTTACCTGATTAAGACAGGTCCACCCAGGATGATCTCCCTTCTGATTAATTCAGAATCACCTGACTTGGTACCTTAATTACTTTTGTAAAATTCTTTCACCTTTGCCATAAAATGTAATCCATCATATTCACAAGTCTTGCCCACACTCAGGAGGCAGTATCATATAGAGTGTGTACTCTGGGCTAGAGAAGCAATAGGTTGGTGGGAGACAGATTGCGGGATGAGAAGAAGGAGATGATACTGAATAAATGTAGAATGTTTAATAAGGTCAAATGTAAATAGGTGGTAATGGGTGAACTTGATGGTAAAACATAATGAATGAAACAATCACTGCTGATTTATGTATGTGATTGTGGCTGAAACAAGTAGACTATGGAAATTAATGTTAGTTGGAAGACAGCTGGAGCATAATATAGGGAATGTGTAACAATGATTTTGGCAGTAGATTCGGATTGTGGTTAATAATATAAATACAGGAATATTCTACTACAAGGTGTTACGAATGTGGTGATACATGGGGAAAATATAACTAATGTAATTTATTGACTATAGTTACCAAAAATATTGTCCTGTTTTTGTAGCAAAAGCAAAGAAGGTGCTATATTAATGCTTAAGTTAAAAAAAAGAATATGGGGTTTGAGTTGTGAGAGGTGAATATGATTAGTGTTGTTTCTCTTCATCTATGTAGCTGTCTGAACATTAGAAGTACAATTGAGTTAGTAGTTGGAATTAGATGAGATAAAAGTGCCTGGACAGAAATTTTTAGGAGTAATGCTTCCGTAATTTGTTGAGATGACTTTTTCTTTTGTTTTATTTATTTTTGAATTTGAAATAAAGTTTGAATTTAAAAAAAAGATTGTTTTACTTTATGAAAATGCAATGGAATTTTCCTTTTTTTCTCACTGTCATCACTTTGTTCTTTTTGTTGACATTCCATTATAGCCACTTAAATAGGGCAGTTTCCAAGAGTTAACAGTAACATGTCATTTGTGGTTAGATGTTCCAATGCAAATTCTTTGGCGTCTGTGTGATGTTAAAGAAAGCATGAATGCTAAAGCAGTTTATTATTAAAACTTTTAGTTTAGTAAATCCTTCCTAGATAATATTTTGGTAATGGTTATTAAATCATATCAACAGTTTCCAGCATGCCCATTTCCAAGACTATAAAAACACCCTAGGGGCCAGCCACATAGCCCAGTGAATAGGGCGCCGGCATACCACATGGGAGGCCCACAAGCGGGGCAAAGCTCCCTGCGCGGTGACCGGTCTCGGCACGTCGCCGCAGTGGGGGGAGACAAAGCGGACAGAGAGGAACACAAGAATGGACACACAGCAAGAACAAGCGGGGGGGAGGGGGGGGATGTAATAAATAAAAAAATAAATCTTTAAAAAAAAAAACACCCTAGATCCCAGATTGGCAAGACTTTCCAATTCCCAAATTTTGATTTAGAGGAATTGATAAAGGAGTGAAGTTTCTGTTCTAAGTTTGAACTCAGATGCAGAGCTTGGAATTATGTGCTAGTGTGCATGGGATTGATTTGATTATGAGGAATTGTAAATTTAGTGCATTTGTGTCTAAAAATGATTAGGTATTGCAATATTCTGACCCTCTCTTTTATAAGAAATATGCACATGAAGAAGCAAAAATGTGAAGGATAATACTTTATTTTTAAAATATTTTTGTCTTTATTATTAAAGGCACCCAAAAACATAAGGTTTAGACTGTTGACAGACCTTGGACTCAAAACCATCTTAAACACAAGCGAGTTTCCCACTAATTCCTGAAACTGACATCTCTCTGGCTAAAGTGAGTTTTCAAAAATATTTGGAATCTTTATTATTAAAAAAAGTAAATTATTAAAAGCCAAGTAATTAAAAGAAAAGAGAGCTCATTCTTTACTGAAGTCCTAAGCCACAGCAGTATCAGCAGAATAACTAAGATTTTCACATTGATATCCAGCAGCTATAGCTATCACATGCATCACATTTCTACAAGGAATTTGCTTTTTCCCTACTCTGGCTCGTGATAGGATGATCAGAAAAAAGTCCTAAGAGAAAAAAGTCCACAATAAAATGATTTATTTAATGAGGGTTTTTTTCACACTGGCAAATTTTATGTATTTTTCCAAAATATTAAAATCTTGTTTTTTAAAAAAACAGAGCAAAAAAAAGGCTAAATAGAAAATAAGAGGTGGTGGTGGAAAGAAAAAATGATGTATTCACATTTTTTTAAATTATATCTGTATTTGTATATAGGTGCAAAAGTACATAGTGGGTTGGTTGCATAAGAACCATCAGAGTCTTTATGAATGAATGATTAGATAAATTTTCTATCTTGGCACAGGGCATTCCCAATCACTTCCCTTGGCCGCTTGGCAAAGAGAAGGGTACAGAGATTAGGGAAGCAAGAAAATTCATCTACTTCATCATCATCCTATGGGCTATTTAAGTGTACTTTCAGTTGTGTGAGGACAAGTAAAACTCTAGGCAGAGGCCCTTTTGCCTGAAAGGGCTCCTCCCTTATGTGCTGAGATTATTGAAACACTGCTTGGGCCCGGCTAGATAGCTCAGTGGATAAAGAGCTCGCTGGGAAACCACATGGGAGGCCCTGGGTTCGGTTCCCGGGGACCTCTCCTAGCGGGCAGACCGCCTTGAGAATGGCAAGCCGCCATGGGCGGGCCGGAGCCGCCGTGGGCAGGGCAAAAAGCTGCCACAGACAGGCAAAAGCCGCCACGGGCAGGGCAGG
>PVKH010025870.1:0-13333 GCA_004027955.1 Chaetophractus vellerosus | reverse complement strand
TATTGTCTGTTCAAGGGTTTTCCCCATTTTCCTATTTTTTGTATTTATCATATTGATTTCCCAGTCTCTTTGCTATGCATTGTATTTAGATTTGAGATCACGTCATGCATCTAATTTTGTACACTTTATTTTCACTTAACATTACCCCACCATCCAAAACTTTGTAAACATGTTTTTTAATGTTTTTCCATTTAAAATAATACAGTGATGGGGAATCAGATGTGGCTCAAGTGATTGGGCTCCCGTCTACCATATGGAAAGCCCTGGGTTTGGTTCCCGGGGCCTCCTGGTGAGGGCAGGCTGGCCCGTACCTGCGGAGAGCTGATAGCCGGTGCCCGTGGAGACCTGGCGCAGCAAGATGACCCAACGAAGGGAGATAAGCAGACGAAGAGGAAACACGCAGAAAGTAGACAGCAAGTATAAGCAGTGGGGGGGTGAGGGGGGTGTTAAACAAATAAATAAATATTTTTTTAAATATAATTATGTTTAGATAATACAAGAAAGTATAAAAAAATAAAATCATCCATAGTTCCACTGCCCAGCAATAACTACCTTTTTGCATTGTGTAATAATTCCTTCCACAATATTTGCATGTAATGTCCTTTTTTGTTATTGTTTTTTTGAGGTACTAGGGGCTGGGTTTGAACCCAGGACCTCATATGTTGTTGGTTTTTTTGTTTGTTTTGCTTGTTTGTTTTTTCAGGAGGTACAGGGAACTGAACCCAGGACCTCCCATGAGGGAAGCAGGCGCTTAACTGCTTGAGTCACATGCGCTCCCCTGTAATGTACTTTATTTTTAAAGATTTATTTTATTTATTTATTTCTCCCCACCCCCTCATCGTTTGCACATGCTGTGTCTATTTGTCATCTTTGTTTCTTTAGGGGACACTGGGAACTGAACTCGGGACCTCCGATGTGGGAGGGAGACGCCTAATTGTTTAAGCCACCTCCGTTCCCTGCTTTTTTATTTTTTTTATTTTTTTTCCCCTGCTTTTTTTGTTTTGTTTCTTGTTATGTTCTTCCTCCTGTGTCTCTTGTTGCGTCAGCTTACTGTGCCTGCCCATCGCGTCAGTTCACTGTCTTGCCCATCTTCTCTAGGAGGCACTGGGAACCTTTGCTCCCTGCTTTGTTGTGTCTCTCATCATATTTTTCTTCTTGTGTCTCTTGTTGTGTTATCTTGTTATGTCAGCTTGCTACGCCTGCCCATCATGCCAGCTCGCTGTCTTCTTTAGGAGGCACCAGGAACCGAACCACGGACCTCCCATGTGGTAGGCGGGAGCTCAGTTGTTTGAGCCATATCTGCTTCCCTGTAATGTACTTTTTAAAAAATTAGAATACTTTTCAATATAGTTTTGTACCCTATTTTTTTTCACTAAATGTTTCATTTGCGGCATTTTTCCACATCTTTAGATATAGTCCTCAAATACAATTTTAATGTGTGAAGAATAATTGAACCCATGTTAACTTATTTATCACCCTTTTATGGACCTATTCATCAACTTCTCATTCTATTATTGAACTTTTCATTAAAATTTTTTTTTCTGTGTTATAAATAACCTTTCATAAGCACCTCTGTGGATAAATCTTTTGGCTGCATTTCATTTCCTTAAGTTAGATTCCAATCAAAGATCAAGACCATTTTGAAGCCTCTTGACAAATATTGCAAAGTTCCTTTCGCAAAAGACTCTAACCATCTTTCCAAAACATAAATCTCCTCATATCCTCTCCTGGCTCAAAAAACCTGGCTGGCTCCTACAGTGCCTATTTACTGTCCTGCACATGAGGATCCATATTTACACTCAATTTCCTCTACCACCCCAATTTATTCCCAGGACATATCGCAGGCTCTCACATCAGTCCATCATGCCTTTCCCCAGGCAGCACCTTCTGCATAAAATGCCCTTACCACCTTTCTCTCCCAGACAAAGCTCTCTCCTCTCAAGAGCCAGCTCAACAGAGCCCGTCTCTGGGCAGAGTTGATCTGCCCTCTTCTGGACTTCCAAAGCACACTCTGACTTAAAATGTATGTTTTAAAACCATAAATCAGACCATGTCCTGCCCCAGTTAAAAATCCTCCCATGGAACAGAATAGGAAGTTCAAAAATTGACCAAAATACACTTGGGAACGTGGTTTATGATAATGAAGGTGTTTCAAATGAGCAGGGAGAAGATGTTGGGATTATACATGTTGTTGGGAAACTAAGTGAGTAGTTATTTGGAAAAAAAGTTTGGATCCATACCTCTCACCTGAGGCCAAAATGAATTTATGATGGAACAAGGGTTTCAATGTAAAATCTGAAACCATCTAAAAACTAGAAGAAAACATAGAGATTTATTTTTATACTATTGAACTGGAGAAGGTCTTTTGAAGTATAGCATAGACTCCTCAAACTACAAAATAAAAGATTGATAAACTAAAATACATAAAAAGTTTTCATGGTAATAAGCAATAAAACTGGAAAAATATTTACAATTCAAATGTACTGGAAAAAAGATAAAAATTCCTATAAGTCAATGAGAAAAATTTCAACTGAAAGACCAACTGAAAAAGGAGCAAATGATATAAACAGAGAACTCACCAAAACAAGACACCTTCCCTAACAAAAGACTAAAAAATATGAAAAATTGCTCACATTCACTCATAATAAAATAAATGAAAAATAAAAGTGCCTCTCCGTTTTTTACATATCTGATTGACAAGGATCAAAAAGTTGGTAACATACTGTGTAGGTCCTTCCCTCTTCAGTAGCATCCAGTCACAATGCTTCTCTTTCAGCTTCTGGAACATACCAAGATCTTCCTTCCTCAGGACATTTGCACATGTATTCCCTCTGGCTAGGCTGATGTTCTACTAGCTATGATTTGGCATTTTCTTATCCTTCACGTCTTGGGTTCAATGTCATACCCTCAAAGAGGTCATCCCTTGCCACCTACATAAGTAATTGTTGAATAAATGCCTTTCTCCCTCTCTGGGCAGGATAGGGCAGGGCTTATGTCCCTGACACCCAGTTAAAAGGAGCACCTCTTTCTTGGCCTTCTTTATCTTAACATCCGCTTTATTTTCTTCATAGCACTAGTCACTATTCCAAATTACCTTGTTTGTGTATTTCCTTGATTGTTTACTGTCTCTCTCCACCTTTAGGGTATAAGTCTCCCTGGAAACAGGGACCAGGTCTGTCTTGTTCCTAATTCTATCTTCAGCAACCACAACAATAAATATTCATTGAATGAATTTATGCAGCATATACTTTGGACCATACACTGTTTTACGGACTTTACAACTAATAATTCTTTTAATCCTCACATTAACCCAATGAGGGAGGTTGGTACTATTACTCATTTTACAGTTGAAGAATCTGAGGCACAGAGCAGTTGAGTAACTTGTCCCAGTGGCAGAACTGGAATCCCAGAGTCAAGGTTCTCAGCCACAATGCAATGTTTTTCGATACATAAATTAACAAATGGATGAAACTATCTGGCTGAATGCTTACAACGGTGAGCGAATGGAAGATTCTTTGGGTCTCTGGATTCCCCAGCTCTGCCGCAGGGAGGCGCTCTCTCCCAGGTCTTGACGCCAGGCCCTGAAGGCGCGCACTCCCTTTGCGTCTCGGGCTCGCGCGCGCTGCAGCGGCACCGGAAGTGACTGAGCTTGCAAGTTCCCCCGGTCTCTTCAGGGGAAACTGAGGCCGGCTCGTTCGGAAAAGACGGCGCTTGCAGTCAGCCAGGTAGGCCGGCCGGGGTCCGCGGTGCGGAACTCGGCCGCGAAGAGCCCTCGTGTCTGGAAACTACTGGGCTGGCTGAGGTTGATGTGGCCCCCCATGGTTCGCGGGGCTCGCAGGTGAGAGCGCCGCCTCCACTGTGCGTGACAGGCGCTACGTCCAATGGGAGCTCTCGCCGTCCCGCTTCCGTGCCCACTGGGCTCACTGATTGGCTACGCCGGGGCGGGCCGCCGGGGGCGAGACCCCTCCTCCCAGAGAGGTCTAGGGGGCGCCCCTGAGGGAGGGCGGTTGCCTAGCAACGGGGCGGTGGCCCGGTGGGTACCCGGCCTAGCGCGCCGGAGAAGCCGCGAGGCCGCAGCCCACATACCCTGGGCTTCAGAGAGGTGCAGCCCCCGGTCCCCCGAGCCCTCCCGGGGGCGCCAGGAAGCCGCCTTGGGCCTATCCCCGGGAAAACGTGGTCTCGGCCGTGGGGGGCCTCGAGCGGGCCGCGATCCCTCTCCCTGACCCGAGGAGAGGCCCGGCGCCTCACCCACATCTCGTCTTTGTGCAGGGCGCTGGCGGCCATTGTGTCCGGGTGGGGAATGGAGGGCCAGGCAATCCCCCACCAACACGGCCAGATTCAGGGCCGTTGGGGAATTCAAAGAAAACCAGCGGCGTTTGTGGGGGGTCCCCGGACTTCAGCCTCCCGGAAAGGCCCTGGGATGGGCTTTCCGAAGCCAGATCGCAGATCCGAAACAGTTTCCCCCTCCCTACGTCCCTCATCGAAACCCTGAGCCCCATTGAGAAGTCCCTTCAGGGTTTCAGAAGCCTCACTCAGGGCTGGTCCTTAAAAAAAAAAAAAAAACCAAACCCCATACCAGCCACCTCCAGGAGAGTTCTCCTGGCTCCCAGTAGGAGGCGGAGAGCCAAGGGGCGTACAAGAGCGAGGGGGCTGGGCTCCCGGGTGGCAGGAGGCCGCGGCTGCCGAGCGGCCGCCCTCGATCCGGGCGATGGAGGAGGAAGCAAGCGAGGGGACCGGTTCCTGAGCTTCGCAATTCCGGTGTCGCCTTCAGGGCTCCCAGCCTGCTGGGTCGCATGATCCCTTCGGCCGGAGCTGCTTTTTTTGCCAACCGCCGCGAGGCCGGCTGAGTTACCGGCATCCCGGCTGCCACCTCCTCTCCTGACCTGTGATACAAAAGACCTTCTGGGGGCTGCACCTGCCTGCCGCCTGAGACAGACTTGAATGTAGGTGGTGGTGGAGGGCGGGGGCTGCCCACCCGGGTGATTTTTCCGAGGAAGGCGTTTCAGAGAAAAGAGGGTGGCTGGGGAAGGAGGCCAGTGTGATGATTCAGAGCCCACTGGTGCTTCCAGATTGACTTCATTGAAGTCTCTTGGAAGCTAGACCCAGACCTTCATAAGAGCCACAAAGAAACCGTTCTGGTACCTGGTAAAGGGATATGGGCTGTTTCAGGGTAGGTGTTATATATATTAATTTTATTTCTTGAAGCCCTTTCTCTCCCTTCAGAACCTTATCTTGGCTTTGGATCACAGAGGAGAACCACTAAGCGGAGACCAGTCTCAGTGAGTGAGCAGGTGTTTTGGACAATGGACTGGTCGAGCCCATCCCTATTATAAAAATGTCTCAGAGCAACCGGGAGCTGGTGGTTGACTTTCTCTCCTACAAGCTTTCCCAGAAAGGATACAGCTGGAGTCAGTTTAGTGATGTGGAAGAGAACAGGACTGAGGCCTCTGAAGGGACTGAGTCAGAGATGGAGACCCCCAGTGCCATCAATGGCAACCCATCCTGGCACCTGGCGGACAGCCCTGCAGTGAATGGAGCTACTGGTCACAGCAGCAGCTTGGATGCCCGGGAAGTAATCCCCATGGCAGCAGTGAAGCAAGCACTGAGGGAGGCAGGCGATGAGTTTGAACTGCGGTATCGGCGGGCATTCAGTGACCTGACATCCCAGCTCCACATTACCCCAGAGACAGCGTATCAGAGCTTTGAGCAGGTAGTGAACGAACTCTTCCGCGATGGGGTGAACTGGGGTCGCATTGTGGCCTTTTTCTCCTTCGGTGGGGCACTGTGCGTGGAAAGTGTAGACAAGGAGATGCAGGTTTTGGTGAGTCGGATCACAACTTGGATGGCCACTTACCTGAATGACCACCTAGAGCCTTGGATCCAGGAGAACGGCGGCTGGGTAAGGACCACACCCCTTGTATGTCCCTTTTCCTTGGCCTCTTGTGCTGCGTGATTGTTGGAGACGTTGACTGTGGAGATGTGACAGACCTCATTTCATCTGCAGGGGTTAACTGTTTGGAAATACAGGTGACTCGATTCTTGAAAGACAAGGCTTCCTTCATTCTGGTCGTCTTCATGACCCTACTTTTTCCAGATTCTCAGTGAAGGAAAACATAGTCAGTGTGTTCATTTGACTCAAAACCTGAGAGTGGGGAGTTGGTCTCATGTTCTCCTCACCCTGACAGAATGGTTCACCATGCAAAGGGGCGATGTGTATAATGTCTGGAGAAGATAGTGAGCATCAGTGGCCACAGCCCTTCCATCCTTTCTCCCCAGGCGTGGCAATCCTATCCCGGGCTTCCCTCCCCCAAGTCAAGTTCCCTTTATTTTGGAGTTTGCATGCATAGTACTTCCCTCTCAGGACAGAGCATGGCTGGGCAGGAGATCCCACTGGCTGGATGGCTGAGGCATCTGGTTTTAGGGCAATGTTGGCTGTGCCAGTCTGTTTGCGCTGCACCCCTTACATTCATTTTCTCCAAAGTGTGTAACTTTCTGCATGGTTGGCCTGTTTGTGGAGCTCTTGCTGTGTCACGGCATTAAGCCTCCGGACTTTGCACCTCACTGCCTGAGGTCGGTTGGGGAGCTCCAGCTGCTCAGCCTGTTGCTTTCCGGCCAGGGCCCTGGGGCCTCTTCACAGAGCAGTGTTTGCTGGCAAAGCAGAACCCAGTTTGCAGGGCTCTGGGGCATTGAGATTCGGTGACAGGCTTCAGAAACAAACTGACTCGTGTGAGTCCCAGCCCTGTCACTTCACTACCTGTGTGATCTTGGACGGGCCAGTTTACTTTCTTGAACCTTTATTTCACTCGCTAAAAAAATGTGGCATGCCCTCTTACCTTGCACAGTATGTGAATCTTGGAGATAATGTAAGCACAATACCTAATACCAGCAAGTTTACTGTGGTGGGTATTGCTGGTCCCAGACACATTTTCTGGACCTAGGGAGGGAAAACTCTAGCCTGTTACCAAGCCAGGATGAGGTTGTGGTGAGAGCTTCTCTACCAGTGGTCACTGTAGGCATTTTTGTCATACAGAGTACTGAGTCCTGTTTCCTTACTTATCTGCCTGCCTAAGAGAGGTACAGGGCTCCCATAAGCTCTGTTGCCCCCTCAGAATCCCCAGGAAATTGAGCAGGCTGTGGAAAATAAGTTATCTATTGAAGGAGTTGAGGTGGAAGGGGCCATGCACCATGGACTCAGGAATGTCAAGAATGCAGTTGTCCATAGGCTGGGCCTAGGGCGTGGCATGCACTTCATTCTCCCACTGAGCAAGAGACCTCCAGAGAGTTTGCCCTGGAACTCCACCCCCTCTCTCATTTCCCATTTCTTTGCAACTTGATCAACTCTTCCCCTCCAACAGCTCTTCTAAAAGGCAAAGAGGTCAAGTCAGTAGAGGTCAGATGACTTGGGTGGGTGTAGTGGGGATAGAGGTGGAGGGCTCTCTTGAGCTGAAGCTGACCAGACTTGAAAGCCATTCAGTAAATGAACTCCCTAGGGGGATAAATGATTAAATAGTTCCTGTTGGTTTGTTGATGACCTCTCCTATTCTTTCCTGCTTTGATTCTCTTTGGGGGCAAATATTTGTTCAGCTGATTACAAGAGAGACAGGATTCCAGTGCTTCAAGCACACCCCCTGAGATATCTCCAAGTAGGGACTATTGCCTTTGACCAATGGTCCTAATACCAGGTGCATTGTTGTTGCCAGCTATAAACAACAGGCAGTCAGGGAGAGGTTCCTGGTCTGCCAGCCAGCTCTGCAGGGGGCTACCCTGACCGGAGAATTGCCAGCCTCCTAGTGGTGTGCACTAGAAAGAGGTCTTAAACCCAGCAGCACTGAGAAAGTTTGTTAGATCTCCACCAAGATGAAATTCCTTTTTCCATGTCTTTGCTCAAGAATTTTCAGATCCCGCTAGACAACATACCAGCTTACTTCCTCTTGGTGAACAGGGGTGGAAGGTGGGGGTTAGGGAGTAGGGGAGTGGGAGGGTGAGTTGTGTGCAGAGGAGCCAGTTATGTCAGAACCATTTCTGGGCATGCATTCTCCCCCTGAGGCCAGCAGGTAAAGAACATTTGACTCAGGATCCTTTGAGCATGGGTAGAAGGTACCTGCCCGCTTCCCTCTCAGGTACCATCCTGTTTTGAGCCAGCACAGACTGGCTGCCATGGAGGCATCCTGTAACCTTCCTGGAGGTTGCAGCTGGGTGATACTTGCATGGAGGAGTTGTGGGCCGTTCCTCCCTGGGTTATGCTCTATTTAACATCCCTTCAGGAAAGGGGAAGGAAATTAGCGTTTATTGAGTGTCTCTTACGTTTTTGGCAGTAGCTGCCATGTAGTAGGCACTGTGCTAGGTGCTGGCCATTAGCCAGACATGATACCTTCTTTTATGGAGATAATATGTTCCACATA
Organism: Chaetophractus vellerosus; assembly: GCA_004027955.1. NCBI lineage: Eukaryota > Metazoa > Chordata > Mammalia > Cingulata > Chlamyphoridae > Chaetophractus > Chaetophractus vellerosus. The sequence continues at coordinate 4,931 of PVKH010025870.1, read as the reverse complement.
TTCCGTACAATAACCTTCCAAGGTAGGTGGTGCTAATCAGTGGCTGGTCACAGATATCCCTCAAGCAGTTCGATGTGAGTGAGAATTTACACCTAGATCTGCCTGACTCCAAAGCCTAAACTCTTTCCATCCACATCAGGTTGCCCAGGAAGTAATAAAGTGACCCAGACAGACTGGCCCAGAAAGCCAGAGATACTCGTGGACCAAACAGAGCATGCCTGTGAAGGTGCTCACTGGGCTGCATTTTTCAGGTAGCTGCAGGCTGAACGGTACCTTTCCCGGCAGTAGCAGATTCCCCAAAGCATACCTGTAGCTTCAGATTTTGGCATTGGTAAAACTCAGACATCGCAGGTGTCAAGTGGGCAAAAGGGTTTATTCAGTCAGAATGGGCTTCTTGTTAATTTTTTCATTGTCAAAACCCTCTCAGGCCCTACCAATAGATGACAATGGTGTATAAATGGGGAGAAGGTGGCCTGCCTGCCCCAGGTATTTCAACTTAATTGTGGGTTGATGCTCCAAGGTCTGGAATTCTAGACTCACAGCTACATCACTGCCTACCTGGAGTCACCTGGCCAGATGCCGAACCTGTTTGTCTGTCTCCCACCTGTAAAATGGAATAATAATAGCCAGCCAGCCAGAGCAGGACTCTAGTAAAGATCTAGAACAAAAGCCCTTCCCATTCCTTAATTGTAGGTTGGGAGCACCTCTTTTAATGAAAGGGCTACCTCTCTCTGGGAACTGAACTTTGCCTCCTGTAGTTATTCCTCAAGAAACAAAGCCAGGCCCTGATGCATACACCTAGAGTGGTTGCAAGGTGATGATGTGAACTTCCGCAAAGAGACAGAAGTGTTTCTGGGGCTTTCCAATGGGAATGGGGACAGTTAGGGAGGAAGGACCCAGATGCTCCAGACTCTCTGGGATAGCTGCCCCTAGGGAAACCCCTTAACTTGATGGAAACATCATTGTCGATAGCAAGGAGCAGTGTGCGTAGGGATGAATCCTAACTCGGCCTTTGCCAGGCTGCAGGGCTTTGTTTCTGCTAGTTTCTCTGGGTTTCTGCTTTAACCTTGTGGCTTCTTCAGCATGGATGTAAAGTTCGCTAAAGCACCTCAGCTCCCCTTGCAGATCTTAGCAGCTGTTGGCGTTTCTGTGGTTTTCTCGGGGAAACCCCATTAGAAACCCCAAATGTGGAAATTTTTAGTAATCTCATTCAAGTCCCAAAATGAGGTAGAAGTGTCTCAGGGGCTCCCCCTCGGAACACCCAGTTCTTCTGGGTATACATTTTAGGTTGCTCTTAAAACTCTGTCACCATCACAGGGTTTTCCAGACTCCCTAGGACTAATTTCCCCAATAGCCCCATGTAGGCATTCAGCCTCTAGTTGAAAATTACCCAGGTATTTTTTTCAGGGGCCCCAATGGAACCTGGAGGGTTTTCTTGACTTTGGCATGGGCAATCACCTGATTTGCTTAGGCTGCATGAAGCAGCAATGGTTAGCTGTTCCCTTCCTTCAGAAAGTATCTGTCCTGAGGTGAGCAGACTTGAGTGCCCTACTCTGTACCAGCCTCCCTGGTTTTTCCACACCTTCAGCCTTCCATCATGGGGCTTTCTTTCAGCAACTGTGGTTCTGTCTGGGTTTAGCGTGGGGAGATTTAGGGGTAATTCCTAGTGAGCTGCTCTTCTACAGAACATAATCTCCCACTACCTTAATTAGCAGTGTCCCTGCCCCCACTCCACCCTCCAGACTAATTCCACAGGGCCTTCCCTATGGACTCCCTCTCATTTCTTTGAAGCAGTCACTCTGCTCCTGGTGTCTCTTCTCTTCTGTCCCTCCAACCGACATTCTCTTTTCCCCATTCCCAGTTGGCAGACCTGAGCCAGACGATCCCACTGGGTCTTTTTGTTTAGTCCGGAGAAGAGAAGACTCAGGAGAGTATGATCACCTTCTTCAAATATCTGAAAGAAGACTTTTTTTTTTTTTTTTCATTTATCCAATAGAACTTGCATAAATGAGAGGAAATTAAGAGTGATGGAGTTTAGTAGAAAGAAGACATTTCTAACAGAATTTTCTATCTACCAGGTTTATGAGATTTCTGAGGGTGGAGTCCACAATGTGCCTGTACTTGTTTCCTCAGCACTTGAGTAGCGCTATTGGGCATAGCAGGTACCTAATGAGCTTTTCTATTAGGTTCTATGTTTCTGAAGAAACAGACACTTATCAAACCAAAATGACATAATAGGGGTTGCCCTTTGCCTAACAATTCTTTCATTGATTCAGAAAATATTTATTAGGTGCCTACTTTGTACCAGGCACTGTCCTAGGTACTGGGAATACTTCGTAAACAAAACTAAGTTTTTATCCTGTGGAGCGCACATTCTAGTGGGGAGAGACAGAGAAATAAATACATATAACATGTATCAAATGGTGCTAAGTGCTTTGAAGAAAATAAAGCAGGTTGGAGCATAGGGCATGCCTGGCAAGGAAAGTGGGGCTGCAATTTTAAAAGAGTGACCAGAGAATTCATCACCAGAGGTGATATTTGAGCCAAGATGTGAAGGAGATAAAGTGGTGAATCATATGGGTGCCTGTAGAAAGAGCATTTCAAGCAGGGGGAATGAACTGAGGAGGGAATGTGCTTCTTGGTGTGTTCAAGGATAAGCAAGAAAGCAAGGGGGAGAGGTAACTGGGTGTCAGATCACACAGGGCCCCATGATGTCTTTTTTTTTTTTTTTTTTAAGATTTATTTTATTTATTTATTTCTCCCTACTCCCTCGTTGTTTGCACTTGCTGTGTCTGTTCATTGTGTGCTCATCTGCCTTTAAGGAGGCACCAGGAACTGAACCCGGGACCTCTCATGTGGGAGGGAGGCACTTAATCGCTTGAGCCACTTCTGCTCCCTGCTTTGTTGGGTCTCTCATGTTTTCCTCCTTGTGTCTCTTGATGCGTCAGCTCACCACACCAGCCCATCACATCAGCTCACTGTCTTGCTTGTCTTCTTCAGGAGGCACTGGAAACCGAACCCAGGACCTCCCATGTGGTGGGCAGGAGCCCAATCGCTTGAGCCACAGCTGCTTCCCTCATGATGAGGTCTTGCCTTTGGTTGAGTGAGAGAGAGGCCAAGAGAAGGGGTTATGTGGTCTGAATTCTGCAAGGGGGCAGCAGGGAGCCCAGTGAGGAGGCTGGTGCATCCACCAGGTGGGAAAGAATAATGGCTTGAACCATGAGGTAGAGGTGGAGGTGATTGAAGGGATTGGAGAATAAGGCTGTACTTGGCACATGGATTATTGATGGGTCCAGCCACCTTGAAAGCCACGTTTTTGAACCACTTGGAGGTCATAGAATTGAGGCTGAATGAGCTAGGTGTGCTTCAGGAATAGCTCTCTCCAAATGTAGTATTCTGACGAATGTTCTTCCTCCACTCTAGGAATATTTCTGTCTAAATAACTGCAGCTTGTCTGGGTTCAGGTCCCAGGTCTTCCATGTCTGTCTCTGTGACTTTGGGCAAGCTCTTTGACCTCTCTGTACCTTGGGACAAATATCTTCCTCACAGGGTTGTGGCAAACACTATGAAGTATGTCTGAGATACAGAGAACCTGGCACCTGTCACTACCATAATTCTTATCATCTTTACCACAGAACTCACATTGGAGACCCAGGTGCAGAATCTGCATCCATTCTCCTTTTTCTAGATGCCATGGTGATCCTCCTGCACATCCTCGTGGTAGACTCCAGCAGCGTGTCTGTCAGTAGAAGCCCCACAGTGTTTGTATGCCATCATGGGATAAGCACTGGACTTGGAGTCAGGATCCCAAATCTACAGTTGGTCTGCTCCTGACTCGCTGTCTCTACTTGGCCAAGTCGCATCATCCCTGGGCCCCAGTTTCCCCATCTGTAAGATGGAGGGTTTGGAGTAGACAGTCTAGAATCTTGGTCTTCACTCAACTTTGGCCTTGTGGCAGATTCCACCATTATGGCATATTTCACAGTAGTTATGGTTTTGGATAGCTTTTTCCTGTCGAAAGATGCAGCACCTTAATTGCAAAAATTAACCAATTAATTTTTGTTATTGTGGGATAGTTTATCACTGACCCCACAGTAATAACACTCCACATTTATGTCACACTTTACAATTTACAAAGTACTTTCATATCTACCTAGCCTTTTCATCCTCATAGCAGCCCAGGGAAGGGTATCATCTTCATTTCACAGGAGAGAAATCACGTGAGAAAGGTGAAGTGACTTGCCCATGGGCGCATCAGGAGGAAGAGGCAAGGGTTGGACTTTCAAATCTGGACCTAACCACTTACTTGCAGTGAGACCTTGGGCAAGTCTTTTTAACTTCTCTGTGCCTGAGTTTTCTCATCTGTAAATGGCTATAATAATTGTGTCAACAGAGTTGTTCTGAAGAATCAGTATTTTGTTCATATTTTAGGGCTCTCAGAATAGTGTCTGTTCCTAGCAGCAGAAGCAGGGCTCCTTTAGTCACATCATCTGGCTTCCCATTTATTACATATTGATTTTTGCAAGCAGTGTTTTTACAGAAAGTACTGCCTTTGGGACCTTCTGCTACTTGGTTTCATCTCTGATGAGACTCTTGGGCCAAGTCTGGAGCCTTACAGCAAACTCCAAGCTACAGGGCTTTTTGGGCAGACTCCAGAGCTCCCCTCGGAACTAGAGGTTTTTCTCTCGCTCTTCAGGAAATGCCATTGCAATGACTTCCATGGGCTGCTTCCTGTCCCAACCCTGCAGCCGGATTCCTGCTGGCAAGAGTGTGGAAACTGGAAAGTAATGTCCCTAGAGTCCCCCCCAAAAAAAATTTTTTTTGGACATGCCCCTCCCCTTCCTCTTGTCAATTACTTTCTTTGTTCCCTCCCCCTTTCCCCTTCTCCCTCCAGACTGTGATCATCCCTTTAAGAGTTAGAAAATGCCTTT
>PVKH010025869.1:0-13311 GCA_004027955.1 Chaetophractus vellerosus | reverse complement strand
AGCCAGCCACCTACGAACTGAAAAGCCAGCCGTGATGGAAGCAGAAGCCGCCCACAAGCGGGGAAAGCCGCGCCTGCGCAGTGACCCAGGCGCCTGCGCAGTGACCCAGTCTCGGCGCGTCGCCGCAGCAGGGGGGATGGGGAGATATGTAATAAAATAAATAAAATCTTAAAAAAAAAAAAAGAGAGAGAGAAAAATGATGGGGTGGTAATTTAAGAGTTCTAAATGAGTCAGAATGCACCATTATTAAGCCAAGGGCTGGGACTTAGCAATCCTAAGAAAAGAAGATATAAGTGGATAATTCTTGACCACCAGCACTTGCCCACACCCTTGCTTTGCAGGATGGCTCAGATAGAATGGTGTTTCATACCTCTCTCTAGTAAATTAGGTGAGAGAATGCTTCCATATACAATGCCTCATTTTTACAGTGAGGCATGTATATGTATGTTTACAGTGTCCATTAGAAATAAGCAGGACAAATATTATTTCTTGTATTTTAGAGACTGAGAGAATGGACTCAGCAATATTACTCTGCTTGATCCAGGGGTCACAGCAAATGGATGGCAAAATTAGACGCTGAGCCAGGTTCTCCAAGTTCTCGTGAGGGACTCCTGTCTATGATGAAGCACAGAGGCAGAAAGGGGGCCTAGCTTCCAAAGTCTGCCTGACACCTCACCTTCATGCTTCCCCAGCCCGGCCACCTCCTCCAGCCCCCAGGGATAGTGTGCTTACCCTCAAAAGCCCTGCCCCATCTTGGCCTCCTGTTTCTTCTAATTTCAGCCAGACATGGTTGGAGAAGGTCATTAGGAATGTTACCTTAAAAACTAAGGGGGGGAAAAAGAATAAAAATTTAAAAATAAAATAAACTAAGGGAAAAACAAAAACAAAAGGTTTATTAAAAATGATGAACTTGAATGAATGCAGGCTTTGACTCACAGGCTGGTGTGCCTGGCAGGGTCAAAGGAGTTCCCTGGCCAGGGATCCTCTCCTTTATTTCCTCCCAATCCACAAAGCTGTCCTTGGGCAATTCTCTCTCCTCCCCCTCCTCTGTGGGGGAGGTTAGACTGAAACCCCAGCCCTTCTATTAAAAGAGTAACCAAGTAATCCATAGGAGGAAGAAGCTATTACACTCACCATAGGTGTGTATCACATCACATCATATCTTATCACTAACCCTCGTTCATACTCATTCAATAGTTATTTCCAGCCACTCCTGGAAAAGATAAGGGACACATTCTATAAACCTTCTATTGGGAACCTCCTATAGCCACATGCACCAATGGAAAAAGGAGTTTTTAGGCTGGGGAATGTGTAGCATTTGAACTAAGTGGCACCTTTTCCCATTTTTTTTTTAATAAAAAAAACTTTTCCACTTTTCCCCCCTCTCATTTATCTTCAACCAAGGGGAATTTCACAGGATGGTGCTGAGGTTTCAGGTGCTGGCTGATCTTTGATGTATAAAACAGGAGTCTCTTAGAGCATGCCTCACAAAGTCTAGATGCTTTTCTGCAGCTCGCTCTATTTGTGTGCAAAAATTGGAGACAGACAGTGTGGTGTAATGGTTAAGCTTGAGCTCTGAAAGCAGACAGATCTAGAAATGAGTTCCTACTCTGATATTTGCTAGCTGCATGATACTGGCCAAGTTACTTAACCTCCCAGAGCATCCATGTCTTCATCTACTTAAAAAATAATAATAGCTGGCATTAATGGAGCACTTACTATGTGACTGGAACTGTGTATGCCAAGTTTTACATGCTCTATGTGCATTATCTCATTTAATCCTTACCACAGCCCTAGGAGGCAGTGACTGTTATCATCCCCATTTTATAGATAAGAAAACTGAAACACAGAGAGTTTAAATAATTTGCTAGAGATCATATGACTAGTAAATGGTGAAGCCAGGACTTAAACACAAGCAGTGTGACTCCAAGGTCCATGCTTGTAATTGCTACTTTCTTCATAGTGACTTGTAAGTATTAATAAGTGTAAGTAAATGTTAGCTATGGTATTATTTGTAGCATTTGCCATTTGTTCTAAGAGCTATCTGGGCAAGAAAACAGGTTTGGACGTAGGCTTTTGTGTCTATCCCAATTAATTGTCCCAAGGTATATGTCTTGCAAATGGACTGACAAGCCTCTGCTATTATCTGAACAATCTGTGTATTATGGGCTGCCTGGTTGAGAGATGGGAAATTTTTCCCTTTGACCATGCAAAAAAGTTCTTCAGACTGGAAAGAAGTATGAAGTTTCTTATAAAAGAGTGGCATACTAGGCAATAGCTGGCAGAACTAAAGGCAGTATTCAGATTAGAAATGGGTCATGTTTCAAAAGTTCATTTGTCTATTGTTATAAACTCTGAATACCTAGAAATAAGGTTACAAGTGGTGGTTACATTCCCAGTCTATTCACAAAAGTCTATTTATTTAGCCCATTTAAAAGCTCAGTGATAGAAATCTTGCCAGTAGCCCAAAGGCAGGCCTAGCAACAAGATCCCATGTGATAAAAGAATAAGAAAAGTGTCTTTCTTGGTACAGAGGAAATTGACACAGAGTACATTTGTTATCTATTACATTATAACAAAGTATCCCCAAAATTACCAGTTTGAAACAATAAACATGTATAATCTTAGGCTCTGTGGATCATCAGGGAGTAGGTTATCTGGGTGGTTCTGCCTCAGGATCTCTATCTTTTATTTCATTTAAAAAATTTTATTGAACTATATCACACATACATAAATATACATAAACAATAAGTATATAGTAAAAGTTGTGAAATTATAAAACAAACATGCATACCATCATACAGGGCTCCCATAACTCACCCCACCACCAATACCTTGCATTGTTGTGAAACATTTATAATAAATTATGAAAGAGCATTGTCAAAGTATTACTACTAACTGTAGTCCATATCTTACTTTTGGTGTATGTTTCCCCCAACCCACCCATTATTTTTTTTTCTTTTTTTCCACCCATTTTTTTTGTTGTTGTTGTTGTTCAGAAAGTGTACAATCAATGGCATTTGATATAATCAGAGTTGTGCATTCATCACGTCAATCAATATTAAAGCATTTTCATTACTCCAATGAAAAAAAAAACAACAAAAAACAAACCACCATCATACCCATTTGTTAGCACTACTAATTACAAATCCTATGATGTGCTTTCACAATTTCTATTCATTTCCAAACATTTAAAAAACCTTTTACCAATTCTGCACAGATTAAACCTCAGCTTTCCATTCTCTAACCACATTCTATTTTCTGATGACTTATATTCTAGCTATTAACTCCATGAGTTTGTTCATTATATTTAGTGCATAAAAGTGAAATCATACATTATTTGTCCTTTTGTTCCTGGCTTGCTTCACTCAACATAATGTCCACCAGGTTCATCCATGTTGTCATATGCTTCACGACTTCATTTCTTCTTACAGCTGCATAAAATTCCATCATGTGTATATTCCACGGTTAGTTTATCCATTCATCAGTTGATGGACACCTGGGTTGTTTCCATCTTTTGTCAACTGTGAATAACGCCACTATGAACATTGGTGTGAAGACTTCTACAGTAGCTGTACCATTCTACATTCCCACCAACAGTGAATAAGCATTCCTATTTCTCCACATCCTTTCCAACACTTGTGGTTTTCTATTTTAATAGTGACCATCCCAGTAGGTGTGAAATGATACCTCATTGTAGTTTTTTATTTGCATTTCCCTAATAAGCAGTGATGTTGAACATTTTTTTCCTGTGTTTTTTCACCACTTGTATTCCTTCTTTAGAAAAATGTCTATTCAGGTCTTTTGCCTGTTTAAAAATTGGATCATTTGTCTTTTTATTGTTGAGTTGTAGGATCTCTTTATATATCATGGATATTAGACCCTTGTCAGATGTGTGATTTCCAAATATTTTCTCCCATTGAGCAGGCTGCCTTTTTGCCCTCTTCACAAAATCCCATTTATCCATTTTTTCTTTTGTTGTTCAAGCTTTGGGTGTAAGGTGAGACACTCCCACCTACTATAAGGTCTTGAAGATGTTTCCCTACATTATCTTCTAGGAGTTTTATGGTCCTGGCTTTTATGTTTAAGTCTTTGATCCATTCTGAGTTGATTCTTATATAGGGAGTGAGATAGGGGTTCTCTTTCATTCTTTTGGTTATGGATATCCAGGTCTCCCAGTACCATTTGTTAAAGAGATTGTTCTGTCCCAGAAAGGTTGACTTGGTAGGCTTATAAAAAATCAGTTTTCCATAGAAGTGAAGGTCCATTTCTGAACTCTCTGTTTGATTCCATTGATCATTGTGCCTATCTTTATTCCAATACCATACTGTTTTGACTACTGTAGCTTTATAATACACTTCAAAGTCAGGAAGCATGAGTCCTCTAACCTCAGTCTTGATATTTAGGATGTTTTTGGCTATTCAGGACCCTTTTCCCTTCAAAATAAATTTGGTTATTGGCTTTTCTATTTCTGTAAAGTAGGCTGTAGGAATTTTGATGGGTATTCCACTGAATCTATAAATTAGTTTGGATAGAATTGACATCTTCATGATATTTAATCTTCCAATCCATGAACACAGAATGTCTTTCCATTTGTTTAGGTCTGTGAGCAGTTGGTGCTCTTTGGCAGACCTCTCAACTTGGACCCCAGATGCTAGGGGGGAATGGAGTCACTGTAACCCAGCCCTGGAGGGCAGTGCAGAAGCAATGTCCTCATGGCAAGCCAAGCCTTCCAAACAAACTTTCTCAGAAGCTGTTCTTCTCTCTTGGCAGGCTGCACTCTCTCCCTCTGTTTCCGCAGCAACTAGCCCAGGGCAGTAGAAGAGTATTTGAGAAGGCAAATTATCTTTACCTCCCTGCTGGCTTTCAGGGCCCCACCTAGCCTAGAACTGTGTGAGCCCTCCAAAGCAGCAAACCAAGTTCACTGGCCAAAATCTGAATTTGCTGTAGGCTGTGTCCCTCCCTCTCCCTTCTCTTGGGGAAGAGGACTCCTGTAACCCCCGGTAGACTGCAGCCACATGCCAGGGGCCAGATGACCCCCTGCTGTTTGCTCTGAGGGTGGTGGGACAGGCATCAGCAGCTGTGGCTGCAGCTTTACCCACAGGGTTTTTCAGCTGAGACTCCTTTCCTTCACCTCTCTCTCTTCTGGGTGGTGTCTTGCCTTCCCCTGGTGTCCTAAGCCCCAGAACAGCCCTCCAGACTCTGTCCTCTAGCTATTTTTTCTGGGAGAGAAGTGATCCCTCTGCCTCTCTAATCTACTCCATCTTCCCACAAGCCCCTTACCATTACTCTCAGGATCTCTCTTGAGATTGCAATCAATATTGGCCCAGGCTTGACTGGGGCTGGAGGATCCACTCACTCACACAGTTGTTGGCAGGAGGCTTCAGGTCCTCATCCCATGAGCCATTCTATGGGCTGCTTGAGTGTCCTCACAACATGGTAGCTAGCTCCTCCCAGAGCAGTGATCTAAGTGAGAATAGGAGACAGCTGCAATGCCTTTTATGACCTGGTCTTGTAAATCACACACCATCATATGTGCCATATTCTATCCATTACAGGATATATAATATTCATTAAGTGCAGCCCACACTCATTGAAAGATGGGGTTAAGCTTCAGCTCTTGGAGGGAAGAGTATCACAGAACTTGTAGACATCTCTTAAAATTATCACATAAAGTTTTTTACTGTTTTCACTCTCTCCAGGTACCCAGTGGCACAAGATAGTAAAAATAAATTGGGATACAGAACAGCAGCCCTCCCCAAACACAGCTCTCTGTAAATAGCCAAAACAATCCATGCTCTGGCCTCAACTTCTCTTGAAAACAACTGTCCCCTTTCCTTAAATGGAATCTTTTTTTTAAAAGGAGGTGCTAGGAATTGAAAACAGGACCTCGTGCATGGGAAATAGGCACTCAACCGCTGAGCTACATCTGCTCCACCTTAAATGGAACCTTATTTGGAGAATTTATACTAAAGAGAGGATGATCATATTCCTGAAATGTTTTCTTTATTCATTTGTATACCTCAGTAGGATTTCAGGCAGTATTCCAGAGTGAAATTTAAAACAACGAAAATAACCTACTCCCAGACTGGGTGGATTAAGATGTTTGGGGTTAGGAAAGCAACCTCCTCCTGTCAAGTGTTTCTCTTCAGTTAATTTGACTGGAGTGCTCTGGTTATTGACTATTCTAGACAACGTCTTTCCTTCCTCACCTCTGGAACCAAGGGGTCTCTTATCCAGGTTTCCTGAAGTGACTGCCCTGGCTGCAGTTCTGTAGGAATATGATGGGCATTCAAAAGTGAGGGACAGCCCTGGAACCCAAAAGCAATTGATTCTCTTGCACCTGAGGCAGGCAAGATTCTAAAGTGCCACCTGATTCTTCAAAGGAATAATGTTTCATGTGTCTTTTCATTGTATTTTTCTCACTTGAAATTTGGGATTCCAAGTAGACTTGTCAAAATACAACATTCAAAAATATTGGATAAATAGCAGTTTGTACTAAAGTAAACTCCAAATAGAAACTATGGGCTTGACCTATGAGTTCTGCTGACTGTTTTTTGTTTGTTTTTGGTTTTTGGTTTTGGTGGGGTTTTTTGTTTTGTTTTGTTTTTGTTTTTGTTTTGTTTTTTTTTTTTTTTTGGTGCTTTTTAAAAAATCTTATTTGAGCCTTAACCACATTTGAGAATATGATTAAAGCTAAGGAACTTACCCTCAAAAATACAATACCCACAAGATTTTGCACATAAATTTAAGGCCTCCCCTAAAACTCTGGATTAAGAATCTCCAAGACTTTCTTCCATGGGGACAAAAAAGCTTATTGTCATTACACTTTGCCATTAAAATTTAGATTTAAGTCAGAAACCACTACTCAGAACTTGATCCTTTTAAATATATATTTTTGTTCCACTGCACCAAAAGCCAAATACCTCTACTAGATTTTCTGTAATTGGGTTTAGGTCATATTGTAAATATCTAAGAGACAAGTGTGTATATATATATATATATACAGCTGAGAGTCCACGGAGGCCAAGTGTAGTTGCTGAATAACAATGGTAAACATAAAGCAGGACACAAAACTGCTGATAACCATAAATGAGCCTTGCCCTCTCCAAGTTGACCTGACTGCAGGAAATTCTGCCAACTTGCCAGAGAGGCAGCAACTGAAGAAGAGAACAACTGCTCGGCTTCTCACTCAGCAAGAAGGCGCTGTTTGTCTTTTGCGGAGTACCTGCAACTAAGACCACACTCGAGATTCCCAAGACCCACCTCCGGGGTCTGGAACTCCCGGCAGTAACGCCCAAGCTCTGCCGGCACCGTTCGAAACCACCCCCTCGGCCCACGGATCCCGACTGCGTCCGCACATCCCTCCCAGCCTGGGAAAGTGGAAGGGCCGCGCGGGAGCCAGGGCTTCGCCTGGAGCGGGGTAGGACGCAGCGCTGGAGCACTGGGTGAGTGTCCCCGAGGCGGAGCCTTACGCGTGGGGCCCAGGAGCTTGGACCCCGGCGAGGGGCGCGAGGACTCGGAGCGCCCTCCACCCCGCCCCTGGCGGGCGCTCCTAGGCCTGCGCTGCGGCCCTGCGAGTCCTCCCGCCCACCCCTCCCTCACCCGCGGCAGCTCCGGCGCACGCGCGCGGCCTCGCGCAGGGCGGGGAGAGGCGGTGGCCGCCCCGGACCTGTCAGACCCGAGGAGCCGGCCTGGAGCCGCGGGCGGGCGCTACAGGCGCGAGGACGTCCCGGCGCCCCCGCTGCCCTGGGCCGAGCAGTACGAGCCGGGGCCGAGCCGGGGCTGAGAGATGAGCCGCGGGCCCCCGGCAGCGCCCCAGGTAGACGCGCCGCCCCTCGCGGAGCCCCGGCCCGCGCCCACGGACGCCTGCAGCGGCGGCGGCCGAGGGGACGCGTCGCCTCCGGGCTGGCCCTGCGCCCCCGCCGCTCCGGGCATCGGAACTTGCGGGGAATGTTGGGGCGACTTTAATTTGTAATGCGTTTCGTTTCCCACAGGATGGGGAGGGACGCGTGGCATTGCCCTCGGGAACTGGCGCTCGGGTGAAGTAGGCGCCGCAGACCGCCCGCCTGCACCGAGCCGTTCCGCGCCGCGGCCGCGCAGCCTCTGCCATGGCCGGATCCGGCGCGTGGAAGCGCCTCAAATCTCTGCTGAAGAAGGATGATGCGCCGCTATTTTTAAATGACACCAGCGCCTTTGACTTCTCGGATGAGGTGGGAGACGAGGGGCTTTCTAGGTTTAACAAACTTCGAGTTGTGGTGGCGGATGATGGTTCTGAAACCCCGGAAAGGCCTATTAACGGGGCGCACCCGGCCCTCCAGGCTGACGATGATTCCTTACTGGACCACGACTTACCTATGACCAACAGTCAGCTGAGTTTGAAGGTGGACCCCTGTGACAACTGCAGCAAACAGAGAGAATTACTGAAGCAGAGAAAGGTGAAAACCAGGTTGACCATTGCTGCCGTTCTTTACTTGCTTTTCATGATTGGAGAACTTGTAGGTGAGTTGTTTCAACTCACTTTCCATTTACCTTGCCTGAGGAGTCTTTGTCAGGCTTTAGTTAGGCTTGATTTGAGGTTTAAGCTTTGTTTTCAGGAAATTTGCTATCTAAGATACTAATCTCATGATGTGAAAAGGCCTCAGGGTTCCAAAGTGCCGATCAACCTAAGTAAGACTTAAATTTCCAAAGATAACTTTTGCCCTTTTCCTAGTTCTCCAAACTCTTATGTCATCTACAGTAAAGTTATGGACATTATCTTCATTATATATCATGTACGGTCTTCTTTTCCCTCTCTCTCTGTTTTTAAACTCTTAATAAAACACCAGGTTAATTTTTGCGACATTTAGAAAAGTAATGATTCTAAAGGTACTTAGTATCATAGAATTTTACAGTCCAAAGGGACCTGTGTAAAACAAGCAAGTTCCACCTGCTTATTTTACACAGGAGATATCTCAGGGCCCAGAGAGTTTCAGTAACTTGTGAGACCTCCTTAGGTGGTTAATGGAAGAGCCACAAATGGTTTCTTTTCTCTCCATTTCCATTTAAATGGTCTCATTATAGTGTTTTCTTTTGTATTTATATGCAAGACATGTGCAAAGTTAAATAATACTAAATAACATGAAGATTTTTCATTACAAGGAGCAGCTGAAAAGAACCAGAGGGCTCACCCAGGGTTTTATGAGCTTGATTTTATTTTTCATTTTTTAATTATGCAAGTAATAAATTCTTACTGTAAAATACCTTCTTATTTTAGAAATTTTCACAGACATTTCAGGGTATTTGCTAGGTCCTCTTCATGACGGTTTACAGAAAGACGTTGAAGTAGGAGATGATTCTTCTCCCACATCTCTTAATGGTGAACAATGACAAGAGCAGAGGTGGCAGTCCAGATTTAGGATACTTGGTTGGAGGTTATATGTAGGAAATGTATATGCATTTTCCTACCTCATGTCACACCACTCTTCCCCCATGCTCCCTTCAGCCTTGCTAGCCGCTTTTCTCTTCCTGGGATTCACAAAGCTCCTTCCTGCCCTAAGGCCTTCAAACTGGCTGATCCCTTTACGTCAGTGGCTTTCAAACTTTTTTTGACCTTACCATAGTAAGAAATAAACTTAACATAATGACCCATGTAACATACATATATATTATGCATGTACACACACATGTACATATGTGTAAATATAGGTATAACTGAAACAAAAATGTATTTCATATGCTGTATGCTGATATTTTTTCAGGAGTGGCCCCAACCCACTAAATTAGTTTCATGGTTCACCACTAACAGGTGAGGACCTGCGGTTTGAAAAGCACTGTTTTACATGAGCTGCCCTTTCCCAAATCTCCTCTTGAACGATTTCTTATTGCGTCTCACCTCATAAAACACTTTTTTTCTGACTGACTAAAGTAAATATCCTTTTTCCCCCACTACCTCCCCAACTTTCAAACCACTCAGCACCTGAAATTATCTTGTTTATTTATTTGTTTAATAGCTCTCTTCCCCTACTGAAATATAAGCCAAATCCCTAGTATCTACAACAGTGACTGGCACAGAGTAGACACTCAAAAAAATTTTTTTTGTTGAATTATGTTAGAGAACTGTAAATGCTTAAGCTGTAAAGAAATTAAAAGTTAGGAGTGAAGCTGTGGCCAGGTAAGGAATGGTCTCAGCAGACTTAAGATTCAGTGACTTACCCAAATTCACACAACTAGAATGTTGAAACATTCAGATTTAGTGATTTTTAAACTTAATATTTAGTATTTGAAGTCAGAGTAACATTAATCACAATTTCCCCTCTTAAAGTTTATTTCACTTAAGCAAAAATCATTAAAATATAATTTTCCTAAGTTAGCATTTTTGAAATCTCTTATTTGGTGATGATTGTTTTGTGAAAGTATTTCCTTCCAAATATTGACTTCATTGTCAAGCATGAAAATCTTTTGTTTAACAATATAGAGATGCTAGTACTTAGCATAGGCATTAAGAATATTATCCAGGATGGTATACAGAAATATATAGAGAGCATTTATTAAAGTGTAAAAAGCACTTAGAAATAAAGCATCTTATATAGGAAGTATGAGTTAATTAAAACATGAAGTAATAAAGAGAGACTTGATTTTCAATCTTGAATTTGCCACTAGCTTGCTCCTGAGACCTGGGACAAGGTCCATTCTTTTTTTCCTTCCATTTAACAAATATTTTTTGAGTATTTATTATATGCCTGGAACTATGTCACACATGTTCTGACTATACGATGAAGAACAAAACTATTATGATCCCTACTGTCTGAAGCACTTTATCTTACTGAGACAGACATTAAACAAATAAACACATACATTTAAAATTCCAATTCTCTTAATCACCATGAAGAAAAAGAACAAGGTGCTATAAGAAATAGTAACCAGTGGGACATAGTTTACGTTGTGAGCCAGGTGCATTTAAATTGACACATGAAGAAAGAATAGGAGTTATCCAAGCAAAGGATACGTGGGAGGAGTTTTCCAGGTGAAGAGAATAGCATGTACAAAGATCCCAAAGCCTTCCAGTTCTATAAAGGAACTAAAAAAGAAGGTCAGGCCAGTGAGGCTACAGTGGAGTGAGCAAGACATGAAATGAGTCTGGAGAGGTAGACAGGGACACCAAATCAGGCAGGTCCTAATAGTAAGCAAGTTAAGTGAGTATAGATTTTATTCTAAATGCAATGGGAAACAGGTAAAGGGTTTTAAAGCAGGAGAGTGGCATGACTGGATTTACCTTTTTAAAAGATCACTGGCTGTTATGCCAAGAATGGATTGGAGGATGCAGGAATGAAAGCAAGTAGATTATTACAGAGGTCCAGCTAAGAATTGATTATGGTTTGAACTCAAGTAGATGGAGAAAAATGTACTAATTGAGAAATATGCTGGAGGAAACATTGAGATAATTTGCCAATGGTTTGGATGTGGAGGATGAGGGGAGAACAGTCTCAGAAATGATTCTGAAGTTTCTCACCTGTGTAGCTGAGTGTATGGAAATGTAGGACATTTATGGAAGGGGGAGGGAATACATAGGATTTGGGCATAGGCTCAAGGGTTGTTTTAGATATGTTAATATTGACATGTATGTGAATTATCCAAATGGGAATGTCTTGTGGGCTCAAGTCTCCAGTTAAGAGCGGTCAAAATAAAAAGAGATATGGTATATAATGCCAGAAGAATGGATAAAATTACCTAGAGAGCCCAAGTCTTAAGGAATTCCAACTTTAGAAGTCAAACAGAGTACAAACAGGTGTCCTAGAATTCAAGAAAAGAGTATTTCAAAATGGAAATAAGTAGGTTGAAGCTGCTGAAAGGTCCTAATGAGATGAGATCTACAATATCCTTTGGATTTGGAAAGAGTTATAGGTTACTTTAACAACTGCATTTTTATTGGGGATGAAAAAACTTGAAGAGTGAATGCAAAGAAGCTTCCAGGTAAAAATGGCAAATTGTACTCATGCATCTAATTTGCTTCTTTCCTGAAACCTCTTAAACAACAATAAAGGGATTTTTTAAAAGATATAAATCTATACGGATGGGGAAAACTGGAGTAGAGACAAGAGCAACAAAAGTTTTGGAAAATGGGAAGGAAACAGACAAGATATAATTGACTTAAGAAAGTCAAATTCGGGAGTGGATGTGGCTCAAGCGGTTGAGCACCTGCTTCCCACATGAGAGGTCCCGGGTTCGGTTCCCAGTGCCTCCTAAAAACAAAAAAAACAAACAAGAAAACCAACTCAGGGGAGCTGATGTTGAACGCCAGCTTCCTACATACAAGGTCCAAAATTCAATTCCAGACCCCATACCTAAAAAAGAAAAATAAAGCCATGTCTAAACCAGCAATGGGGAAAGCCAAGAATCAACCAAGTTTACACTAGAGCAGTGGTTCTCAAGTTTTACTTTGCATCAGAATAACCTAGAAAGCTTTTTAAAACACAGATTGCTGGGTGTGTGTCTTTGTGTCTGGTCTGCCCCCACCCCCACCCCTAGTTTCTAATCAGTAGATTTGGGATGGGGCCTGAGAAGTTGCATTTCTAACAAGTTCCCAGGTGATGTTGATAATGTTGATATGTGACCACATTTGAGAACCACTAGAGAATCTTTAGTAACACAGAATTGTTTACACTAGTTACCTCTGGAAGTGTGGATGAAAAGGAAGGAAAGTTAACTAAATAAGGAAACTTAGTTAAAACCTGCTTAAAATCCAGTCAGAGACAGTACTCACTTTGCATAGTAGTGTGTTACCATAAAAATGACTGTAAGCTGAAGTCATGCAAAGTGATTAATCAGTGAGAAAAATTATAATTGTTACATGATATTTTAAAATTTGTGTCAAAACATTAAAAGCTCCCTGTTGATTATAAATGAAAAAAAAAGGAAAACACTTATTTAGTACAATGAAACATTTGAAGCATTTAGAATTAAAGTGTTTTCTTTGTAAAATACTTATTAAGAGTAGTTTGAACAGTGCTTACATTGTTCTCATTGTATAACTTACAGTATAAGCATCCTTTCTATGTTTTGGTGAGTTGTACTTTCTTCTAAATTTGGATCACTTTCCAACAGTTTATACTTTGCACCGTCAATGTTGTGAAATATCTCTCTGGGTTCCGTAATGTGAAGTTTTTTCCCTCTCAGACATCTTCATTGTTACAATCACTTTCCTCTTTTCTGTCCATAAGTTCTACTTCATTAGGTTCTACTGGCTGCATATCTAGAGTCTCTTGAATGGCAGCAGTGTCAACATTCCCATAGTCAACTATTTCTTCTATAATTCCATTTACATTCAATTCA
>PVKH010025868.1:0-13331 GCA_004027955.1 Chaetophractus vellerosus | reverse complement strand
CCCCTTGTTTGGTCCACTCTGACCATCCCTCCCCTTCTGCCCAGGGCCACAATGACCCCTTGGCTCGACTCTTTGGATGACAGGTTCCGTAGATACATGCAACAGAGTGTCTTGGCTCACTTGTTCATCCCCCACTGGGAACCATCCTTGCTCCCAAGAGCCGCCCCACCCCCCTGTGTATTTCTGAGCAAATCAGACCACCAAAAATAGGGAGTCCACCACCTTCCCTCTCATTGTGTGGTTCTTCACCCACTGATACAACACATTATGACAGGATAAACACTCCCACACTCCCCCGAGGCCTTCTCCAGATACATCCCCCTGATTGTCCCCCAACCAGCATCCCCAAGCTGTGACACCTCCCCTTCACATTGCCACAAGAGCTTTCCCACCCCTGCAGTCACAGCCCATCACCCACAAGTCCCAAGTGTTCATCCAGTCCCTCTTCCACCCCCCCCAAAGCATCCTCGGCTTTCCAACGAGCCCTCCTAGGCCCTCCTAGCCAATGGCCCTGCACCACCAAACCCAACACTATCACCACCTGTCATATCCCTCCAACACGCACCCCACCCCATCACCTCTGTTACATCCCTATGGATGATGTCCCACAGCTCACTCTTCACTTTCTCTTTCTTGTAAACTTATCTTTCAGACCCTAGTTCTCAGGGACTGCTCAATTTCCTTTATTCATATCAGTGAGGTCATGTACAGCTCATCCTTCAATGCCTGACTTGCTTCACTCAACATAAGGTCTTCAAGATTCATCCATGTTGTCCTGTGTGTTTGCACTTTATTCCTTCTTACTGCTGAGTATTATTCCATTGTATGTATGTACCACACTTTGTTTATCCATTCATCTGTTGATGAACACCTGGGTTGATTCCAGCTTTTGGCAATAGTGAACAATGCCGCTATAAGCATTGGTGTACATATATCTGTTCGTGTCTTTGCTTTCAATTCTTCTGGGTATATACCCAGCAGTGGAATCGCTGGATCATATGGAAGAGGTATATTTAGTTTTTTGAGGAACTGCCAAACTGTCCTCCACAGTGGCTGGACCAATCCACAATCCCACCAGCAGTGGAGGAGGGTTCCCATTACTGTACATCCTCTCCAACATTTATACTCTACAGTTCGTTTAATAGCCACCATTCTAATGGGTGTAATATGGTATCTCATTGTACTTTTGATCTGCAATTCTCTAATAGCTAGAGATGCCGAGCATTTTTTCATGTGCTTTTTAGCCATTTGTATTTCTTCCTTGGAGCACTGTCTTTTCAGATCACTTGCGTATTTTTAAAATGGGTTGTTGGTCTTTTTATTTTCAAGGTGTAGGATCTCTTTATATATGCAGGATATTAGGCTCCTCTAAGATATATGGTTGCCAAATATTTTCCCCTGTTGGGTAGGCTGCCTTTTTATTTTCTTGATAACATCCTTTGAGATGCAAAAGATTTTAATTTTGAGGAGATCCCATTCATCTATTTTTTTTTCTTTTGCTGCTCGTGCTTTGGGTGTGAAGTCCATGAAACCATTTCCTTTTACAAGGTCCTGCAGATGCTTTCCTACATTATCCTCCAAGGTTTTTATGGTCCTGGCTCTTATTTTTGATCCACCTTGAGTTAATTTACATATAGGATGTGAGATGCTGTTCCTCTCTCATTCTTTGCATATGGATATCCAGTTCTCCAAGAACCACTTGTTGAAGAGGCCATTCTCTCCCCATTGAGTTGGCTTGGTGGCTTGTCAAATATCAGGTGACTCTATATGCAAGGATTTATATCAGAACTCTCAATCGGTTCCACTGGTCAATGTGTCTACACTTGTGCCAATACCATGTGGTTTTCACCACTGTAACTTTGTAGTATGTTTTGAAGTCATTTAGTGTGATACCTCCAACTGCATTTTTCTTTTTCAATATATCTTTGGCAATTTGGGGCTTCTTACCTTTCCAAATAAATTTTGTAGTTAGTTTTTCCAATTCCTCAAAAAATGAAGTGTTAATTTTTATTGGGATTGCATTAAATCTGTATATTAGTTTCAGCAGGATAGACATCTTGATGACAATTAGTCTTCCTATCCATGTACAGGGAATATTCTTCCTTTTATTTAAGTCTTCTTTGATTTCCTTTAAGAATGTTGTGTAGTTTTCTGCATATAAGTCCTTTACATCTTTAGTTAAATTTATTCTTAGGTATTTGATTCTTTTTCTTACTAGTGTAAATGGTGTTTTTTTTCCTTGATTTCCTCCTCAGATTGCTCATTGTTGGTGTACAGAAATGCTAGTGATTTCTCAGCATTGATCTTATAGCCTGCAACATCACTGAACTCCTTTATAAGTTTCAGCAGCTTAGTTTTAGATTTCTCTGGGCTTTCTAAGTAAATGATCATGTCGTCTTGAAATAATGAATTTTTTACTTCTTCCTTACCAATTTGGATGCCTTTTATATCTTTTTCTTGCCTCAGTGCTCCAACAAGTACTTCTGGACAATGTTAAATAAGAGTGGTGATAGTGGGCATCCTTGAGGGCTATAAAAGTCCCTCTCATCACTGCCTTAGCAGTGTCCCATAGGTTTTGATATGTTCTGTGCTCATTTTCATTTGTCTCAAGATATTTACTGAATTCTCTTGCAATTACTTCTTTGACCTCCTCATTATTTAAGTGTGTGTTTTTCCATCTCCATATATTTATGAATTTTCCATTTTTCCATCCAAATGATTTCCAGCTTCATTACATTATATTCAGAGAAAGTGTTTTGTACAATTTCAACCTTTTTACATTTATTACGACTTGTCTTGTGACCCAACACATGGTCTATCTTGGAGAAGGAAACATGAGCCCTTGAAAAGAAAGAATATCCTGTTATTTTGGGGTGCAATGCTCTGTATATATCTGTTAGGTCTAGTTCATTCATCATATTATCCAAATTCTCTGTTTCTTTAGCCTATGTCCAGATATTTTACACAATACATAGAGTGGTGTACTGAAGCCTCCAACTATTATTGTAGAGACATCTATTTCTCCCTTTAGTTTTGCCAGTGTGTGCCTTGTGTATCTTGGGGAACTTAGGTTAGTTGCATAAATATTTATTATAGTGATTTCTTTGTGGTGAATTGCCCCTTTTATTAATATATAATGGCCTTTTTCATTCCTTATAACAGTTTTGGGTTCAAAATCTATTTTGTCCAATATTAGTATCACTATTTCAGCTCTTTTTTTTTTTTTGGTTACTATTTGCAGGGAACACCTTTTCCCTACCTTTCACTTTTAACCTGGTTGTGTCCTTATGTATGAGGTAAGTCTCTTGTAGACAATATATAGTTACCTCATATATTTTTATCTAGTCTATGTCTTTTCATTGGGGAGTTCAAGACATTGGCATTCAATGTTATTACTGTAAAGGCATTACTTCATTCATTTTGTCCTTTAGCTCTACGTTTTCATGTTGTTGTATGGTCTCTCTTCTTACCCTTTAGTTTATCCTTCCTAATAATGTTCATTTCTACACTTTTCTCCAAATCACCTGCTCTTGGTTTTTCCTTTTAGACTACAGCACTCCCTTTAGTATCTCTTGTAATTCTGGTCTTTTGGTAACATATTCTATCAGTTTTTATTTGTCTGTAAATACTTTGAACTCACCCTCATTTTTGAAGGTCAATTTTGACACATACAGAATTCTTGGTTGGCAGTTGTACTCTTTCAGTACCTTAAATACATCAATCCACTTTCTTCTCTCCTCCATGGTTTCTGAAGAGAGGTCGGGACATAATCTTATCAAGTTTACCTTGTATGTGATTCTTTGCTTTTCTCTTGCTGCTTTTAGAATCCTCTCTTAATCTCTGATATTTGTCATTTTGAGTAATAGGTGTCTCAGCTTAGGTCTATTTGGATTTATTCATTCAAAGTACTTTGTCCTTCTTGGATATTGACATTTATGTCTTATAAGAGTTGAAGAGCTTTCAGTCATCATTTCCTCAAAGTCTTTTTCCCCTTTCCATTCTCTTCTCCTTCTGGGACACTGATAATGCAAATGTTTGCAGGTTTTGCATTGTCATTCAATTCCCTGAGATTCTGTTCCAGTTTTTCCATTCTCTTCTCTTTCTGTTCTCCTGTCTTTTCCACTTCAGATGTACTATCTACAAAATCACTAATTCTGTCTGAACAATTCAAATCCACTTTATGTGCCTCTAAGTATTTTTTTACCTCAACCATTGCAGCTTTCATTCCCATAAGTTCTGTTACTTTTTTGTAGGCTTTCAATTGTTCTTTATGTTCACCCAGAGTCTTCTCAATATCCTTTATTTCTTTAGTCATATTTTCTTTCAATTCTTTGAAGTGACTTAAGAGAGTTGTGTGATTATCACTGATTAATTGTCTTAAAACCTGTTTCTCTTCAGAATATTTGTTTAGTCCTTTTGGATGGTCCATCTCTTCCTGTACCCTAATGTAGCTTGTAACTTTTTGCTGATTTCTAGGTATCTGAATATATTGGTGAATTTACTCTAATGGCCACTTACTCTCTCTTGCCTATTTTTTTGTCACAGCTCTTCTTTGATACTTTGTTCAACTTATTCTATGTCTTTAAAATTTCCCAGCTTAAGTATCAAAATCAAGCCAGAAGCTGGGCCCTGAATCTCTATGGATTTGCAACACCTACTCTCCAGTTCATTGTTCTTACCTAGGACAACTAACATGGAGTTGATGTCAGACAATTACCCTAACAAGGAACCAAGATAGTCTACAACTGCAAGCGAGTCCCATCCATCAGCCCTATGGTATCACAGCACCCTCTCAATTAGAGGTAGAGTGTATATCACCATCCCAGAATCCTCAGGATTGGGAAATGAACTATGGACTAAAGTAGATTTACTGGTATTCTACTATTGACTTAATGTGATTCTAGCAATGGAAGAAATTTTATCATTGATGTGGAGGCAGTGGCCTGTGTGGGGGCACAGAGATGGAAAAACAGGTGTAATACAGGGGAATTTTTGAGACTTGGGAATTTTTCTGAATGGCATTGCAATGACAGGTACAGGCCATTATAAATCTTGCCATAACCTACAAAATTGGGTGGGAGAGACTGCAAACTACAAAGTAAAATTTGATCCATGCTTCTTGATAATGCTCCAAAATGTGTTCATCAATTGCAATGAATGTACCTCACTAATGAAGGATGTTGTTAATGTGGGAAAATGTGGGTGGTGTGGGGATGGAGGAAAATGGAAATCCCCTATATTTTTTATGACATTTGTATAATCTAGGTATCTCTTTAAAAAATAGGGCCAGGGACTCACTTAAGGGGCTCAGATTTTCACCCTGGGGTTAGGATATAGATAGAACTGAGAGCAGGATTTTTCTCATGCAATTTCCAGACTGGCCAGCAGATGGCACTCATCAGCACACCTTTCCAAAGAGATGTTTCAGCCTGGGTTTTTTTGTGTTCCCAAGTTGAAACTCCAGAGCAGAGATTCAAAACAGGCTCTTCTGGCTGAATTCACTGAAGAAAAACACCCTGGCTCCCCCTCCCTTTTCCCTTGAAACAGCTGACAGGGAGGAAGATGCCTGTTCCCCTCTCAGTTAGCTGCAGTGAGCCAGGGATTTTATCCCAGCTTAATATCTTGGGGTGTGGGAGGGGAGACCTTCCCAGCAGGGGCTTATTAACTTACATTTGTTGTTTTGGCTTGTCTCTCTGTCCCTCAACCTCCTGGCGGTTGTGTAGCACTATCCTGGTTGGCTGACCCCCAAAGCAGATCCCTTAGACAGCTTTTGGCTTTTTCTCCATTGTTTTGGTGAAAGTATTGAGTTCTACTGGTTAGTCTGATGCCATCTTCCCACAATTTCTGTGTATTTTAAAAATGATTTCTTTGTGGTTACCCTGAGTTGTTTTTTTTTATACAATCTACAATTATTACCTACTGATTTGAAAGGAGGTACCCATTTAGCTTCAATGGACTATAAATTCTCTGCTACCATATTCCTATGTTTTTCCTCTTTATGCTGTTTTTTACCTTCTTTATCAGTTTATATTTTGGATGTTCATTTTCAGGTAATATGCCTTTTTCTTGTTCAATTGTATTTTGACTCTTATAGGAATTAAAGGATAGAGTTTTATGTTGAGGATACAGCACTATTCGATTTTGCCTTTACCCTTTGAGACGCCTTTACTGATAATCTTCATTTCTTCACACTACTCCAACATACTACTTTTCAACCTGCAGAATTCCCTTTAATAAGTCTCATAAGCCATGTTTTTGTTGCCCATTTTTCTCAGATTCTGTTTTTTTTTTTCTAGACTATTTAAAACCCTCCCTCATTTTTGAAAGACAGTTTTGCCAGATAAAGATTTTGGGCTGTCAGATTTTCTCTTTTGGTACCTTAAATATATCACAGCACTGCCTTCCCATTGCCATGACTTCTGATGAGAAATTGACAATTGGTATTAATGAGGATCCATTGTATGTAATGAATTGCTTTTCTCTTGCTGATTTCAGAATTCTGTTTATCTTTGGCATTTGATATTCTGTTTATTTGTGTCACAGAGTAGGTCTATTATAATCTATTGTTTGGAGTATGTTGTGCTTTTTGGACATGTACATTTGTCTTTCAAAAGAGTTGGGCAATTTCAGCCATTATTTCCTCAAATATACTTTTTGCACTATTCTTTTGTCTTCCCCTTCTGGGACACCCATGGTATGTATGTTTGTGAGCTTTGTGCTTTTGCACAAATCTCTGAGTTACTGCTTAATTTTTTCTATTCTTTTTTTCTGTTTTTCTGGATGTATGATTTCTATTGTTCTGTCATCTATTTTGCTGATTCTTTCTTCTGCTTATTCAAATCTGCTGTTTATGGCTTTAGAGTATTTTTTATCTCTTCCACTGTGCCTTTCATACACATAAATTCAATGTTTCTTTTTTACTTTCAAATTCTTCTTTATGGTCCCAACTTGTGGTTTTAAATTTTTTAATCTGTTTATGCATATTATCCTTCATCTACTTGAATTGATTTAGAAGACTTGTTTGAACTTCTTTGATTGGTTGTTCCAAATTCTGTGTCTCCTCTGAAGTTTTAATTTCCTCCCTTCACTGAACAATATCTTCTTCTTTCTTAGTATGGCTGTAATTTTTGGATGATGTCTGGATATCTGATTTTTTATGTGTTTATCTCTGAAGGTCAGTTTATCCCTTTTGCCTTGAGGTATACTGTTGTTTGCTTTTGTTTTAATGCTTCTCATTGTCATTTGGTCAAAATTATTCTGGATTTTTAGAGTAACCCTGTCTAACTATTTAGTTTCCCACAGCTCTTCTTCATCTGATTCTTGAACTGCATATGCAATACAATTCTTAAGAATGCTTCTTTTGGTGCAATTGTTTCACCTCTCAGAGGAAACATCCTTTTCATGTTCCTTTTCTGCCAATCTTGATCTGTTTTGTTTATTTTTGTGCACAATATTCTCCCCAGCTCCTGTGATTTGTTTAAATTCCTTCCCCAGTCAGTGACCCATTCTCCTTACATTTATCAGTTCTGGGACCTGTCCTGTCTTGTAGTAGTTCAGCCTTCTCCTCTCCCATTTTTGTGAAGATTTACTGCCTCTGGTTTCTTCCCTGTTATGGTATCCTGTCTCTGGGAACCAGCTGGGGTTAATTCAGAAGTGGGATGAATCCAGAAAGGTCTGCTTTGCATTTAGGTGGTCCAGCAAACAGATACTGGATTGAGTGTATGCACCCCTTGCCAACAGATCCACTGTGGTTTCTCTCTTTTTCTTTCCCCTGGAGGCCCTTTTGTTTGCAACACTCTTTAGTTGTTTTTGTTTTACTTTGATTCCATGAACACTTGGCCCTGTGCCTGTATATGATTGGGATTCAATCTTGCTGCTGTGAGTGGCTTTATGGTCTGCATCTGCAGCCAGAGGGACCCAGGCCATGCAGCATCTGTGCAACTCCTAAGTTGTGTGTGTCCAAGTGAGGGGTGGGGAGTGGAATCCAAACTGTTCAGTCCAGGATGTAAATCTCCTGATTGTGGAGTTTTTTTTTCTTCAATTCAGCAGTTTATGGAGTCCTTCTCCAGTCTCTTTTGTCTTTCAGAGTTCCAAGCAAGTGGGATTTATCCTTTATTACTTGATTCCGTGGGAAGTATTTTCCAGGGAATGTTTTACATTGCTGTGTTGATGATGCCATTCTGGATTATTTTTTAATCAAATTTTCTCCTTTGTTGGGCTGTTTTTTAAAAATAATGTTTTACTATTCATTTAGTCCATATCCTAGAGATTACAAAATATATCTTTGGCTCGTAAAAGTTAATAAAAGGATTTTTTTTTTCATTCTCAAATATTTAAGGTCTTTAGAAATCTTTAGTTGGTATTGTGTTATCCCATGCCAATTATATGATATTCTTACTGTGTATTTTATTTTCATAAATATTTCAAATACCTCAATAGATAATTATTATTGTTTCAGGCATGTATTTATTTGGATTTTTCCATATATTTGTCTTTTTCAGTGCTTTTCGTTCTTATTTATATCCAGATTTCTGAAATCATTTGCCTTTTGCATGGAATAACCCTTTGTGTATATCTGCTGTTGACAATTTTTCTCAGTTTTTTGTTTTTAGTCTGAATATATCTTTACCTCTTATTCTTATCTATAGCAAAATAGAGGGAGTAGTTTTTTATATAGTACTTTGAGGACCTCATTCCTACTATAGATTCTGATGAGGAGTTGTTTCTTAATCTAATTGTTGATCTTTTGAAGTAATTTGAACATTTTTTGGCAGCTTTTCAGGTATTTTTATTGTTTCAAGCTTCATTTTATTATTATATATCCTGGTTTAGAGCTTTTAAAATTTATCCTACTTGGGATTCATTGGACTCTGTTGCTTAATGCTCTCATAAATTTAAATTATTTCTTGTCACATAAAACTTTTTCCACATTATTTCTCTGCTCTCATTCTGGGATTACACTTACAGTATGTTGAAACCCTCCACGATTTCCTTCTCCCACTTTGCTCTTTCCTGTCTTTTACATCTTTTATTTCTCCCTGTGACTCACTCTAGATATACTGTCTGACAAATCAATGCATTCACTTATGTTTTAATCAGTTATTTCTTTTCATTGAATTTTAAAATTTGTCTGATGTATTTTTCAGTAATAGAATTTTTTGAGTTTGTTTCATTTGCAATATTCTGAAAAAGTTGATTCTATGTACTTTTTCTTCTCTCCCACATATTCAATGTACTTATTTTGATATCTATAAATGAAATGTGCATTATCTGGATCCCCACCTCTCTTTATTTCTCTGCATTATTGGTGACCTTGCCTTTTCTTTTTGGTTATGTTTTATTTTGTGTGAATATTGTAAATAAAATGCTGTGGAATTCACCAGAGTCCTAGGATGATGTTATATTTGTTTATAGAGGCATTAATTTTGCTTTTAGCATCTGATGTGGGGTGTTTGTGATCTTGCCTCTACTTTATCCTGTTGAGGAGACTTAAGAGTAAAAGCTTGCATCAGTCCTTGAGAGGACTATTCAATAACCAGCATGTGTAGATCACAAGGGTCCACACAGTCTGCACAAGCTCTGAACTTTGCTTTGGTTTCTTGGTTATATGGGATGGTTAAAAGCTCTGCAAATCTTCTCAGCCTCTCCACCATCTCTGCAGTGACTGGAAAACATATTTAGGAGAAACACGATGCCATATGAGGGGCATGTTCCTCATGTTTTACCTATACCAAGTGTTGGCCTCTTAATTCTTCCCTGCTTTCAACCAAGCTGTTTAATAATTATCCAGTTTTTCTAGTTAGTTTTTAGTGGTAGGTCTTATACAGATTAATTTTTCCAAATCACCCAAAGCAGAGATATCCTGTCTATGGAGCTTTAACTACTGATATGATTACTTTAGTGATTGACTGTGGAATTATTTTTCCTTAGTTTTATATAATTATGTCTATTTTTATTCACTCAGTCTTGGAGATCACTTATTCAACAGTGTTAATCTCAGCAAGACCTTTACGCTTACTTTTATTTTCCTTAAGTTTTGTGTCATTTATTTTTCATTTCACATTATGTATTTTCTCCCTTATGCTTTCTCTTTCAGTACTTTCTTTCTCATATCTCTTTAATTTGGATGCTATTTGATTAATGTTTCAGCCTTCTTCAATTGTGTCATACAACTTTTTAAGGTAATAAATTCTCCTACATGTACCTCTTGTCTTGGAGTGCCAGTGATATTGTAACAAAGTACCACAGACTAGTTGACTTAAAAGCAGCTATATATTATCTCTCATTTCTGGAGGCTGTGAAACCATATTAAGGTTCCACAGGGCCGAGCTTACTCTGAAACATGTGTGCTTTCTGGCAGTGTTTGGCAATCCATAGTTCAATCACTCCTTCCATCACATGGTCATTTCTATCACTGTCTCTGCATCAGTCAACTGTCTTTTCAAATTATACCTCCTTATAAATACAACAGCCATATTTGATTAGGGCCTTTAATCCAGGAGGTTAGCCTCATCATAACTAATAGCATCTGCAAAGACCCTATTTACAAATAAGCTTGCATTCAGAGGCCTGGGCATTAGGCCTTTAATATGCCTTTGAGTGGGGTCATAATGTATTAAAGAACATCCTTTGGATCTGAATTTCTCAATTTTGTTATGTAGTCTTTCATTATTACCTAAGAATATATAATTTACCATTTTTATTATATTTTATTTGTCCAATAAGTTACTGAGAAAAGTTATTTTTTGTTTTGAGGAGGTACCGGGGATCAAACCTGAGACCTCATACATGAGATTCAGACACTCAACCACTTGAGCCACATCTGCTCCCCAGAAATTTTTAAATAAAATTTTATTGTAATATATCATTCAAACATGTGCATACATAACAATAAGTCTGTTCTATAAGTTGTGAATTTACAAAACAAACATGCATATCATCATAGAGGGCTCCACTCCATGTATCACCCCACTAACACCTTGCGTTGTTGTGAACCATTTTTTACAAATTATGAAAGCATTGTCGAAATAGTATTACTAAATAAAGCCCATACCTTCCATTTGAAGTATTGTCCCACAATCCACCCAAAGATTAACACCCTGTATTTGCATAATATGTTTGTTATAGTTCGTCAGAGAATGTTCTCATATTTGTTCTGTTCACCATAGTCCATCTTCCACCACTAGATTCCCTGTGTTATACAGCCCCATATTTTGTATAATTCATTCAAAGTGTACACTCAGTTGCTCTCATTTTTATCAGAGTTGTGTTGTCATCACATCAGTCAATTTTAGAATGTTTTCATTACTCCAAAAGGAAAACTCCCAAAACCTCTCATAATGTCTTATAATTCTCTTAGCAATGATATAATAATTTCTTTGCCATTGCTACAAAAATATTGCAAAATTACTGTTAACTATCAATAAGTTACATTAGTTATAGTTTTCCCATGTATCACCATTTTCTAACACTTCATAAAAGAACATTTTTATATTTATACTATTAGCCAAATCTTCACCCACCATCAAAATAACTGTTATACATACCCTAGATTATTCTGTAGTTACCTTTCAATTGACATTTATTCCCACAGGCTACCCCTTTCAGCCTTA
Organism: Chaetophractus vellerosus; assembly: GCA_004027955.1. Classification (NCBI taxonomy): domain Eukaryota; kingdom Metazoa; phylum Chordata; class Mammalia; order Cingulata; family Chlamyphoridae; genus Chaetophractus; species Chaetophractus vellerosus. The sequence goes on along the minus strand of PVKH010025868.1, from coordinate 1,719 downwards.
ATCTCATTTATAAATCAGCAATGTTATTTATACTCTTGAGAAATTTTTATGCCCTTCCTCACCCAGGGTCAATTTTTTAAAATGTTCCAAGTGTGTATGAACAGATGTACAGTATCGAATTTTAGCTGAAATATATTTTAATATATTTCTTACTTCAAAATTTTATATTATATTGTTTAATGGTATGTATTCTTAAAACTTGTATCTGATAGATGTATCAATTATTGAATGAACCATGTTTAAATCTCCTATAAAATCATGGATATGCTTGTTTCTGTCTGTAATTCAACTCTTCATAATTTGAGGTAATTCTGTTAATTAAAAAAGTTAAGTGGGGAGCAGATGTGGCTCAAGCAGTTGCGCACTTGCTTCTCACATAGGAGGGTTCAGTTCCTGGTGCCTCCTAAAAACAAAAAAACACAAACAAGCAAACAGATGACAAAACCAACTCAGACGAACCAAAGGGGGTTAGTGGTTGAGTGTCAGCTTTCCACATACGAGGTCCTGAGTTCAATCCCCAGCCCCAGTACCACTAAAAATAAAACAGTTTAGGGCTTATAGATATTCTCAGTTAACTTAAATGTTCCTAATTCTTTTTTTTTACTTTACTTTTAAAGACGTTTTAGATTAGAGAAAAGTTACATCATATACCCCACTCCAACCCCCTCTCGTACTTTTCTTATTAAAAAATCTTACATTACTGAGATACATTTGTTACAATTGATGAACAAATACTGAAGCATTGATATTAAGCAAGGCTTATACTTTACATTAGGGTTTACACACTGCACCACACAATTTTATAGATTTTGACAAAATGTATAATGACTTGTATTCATCATTGAAATACCATGCAGGACAATTCCAATGTCCCCAAAATGCCATATATTCCACCTATTCTTTAAAATATGGAATGTTGCATGAATTTGCATTTCATCCTTGTACAGGGACCATGCTAATCTTCTCTATATTATTCCTATTTTAGTATATGTGCTGCCAAAGCAAGCACTGACTTAAACCTTTATCATTATTTCAGTATCCTTTCCATCACTATGAAAAGTTTTTGCCTTAAGAAGTATATTGAATAATTTTTATAATAAGCCAGCTTTTTAAATTAACATTTGCCTATTGTAAATTTTTTTTAGTTTAATTTTGAGTGACCTCATATATTAGATGTTTCTCTTGTAAAAAGTATACACCTGGATTTTTTATCTCATTTATTAACATCTGTTTTCTGGTTCTAAATCTAATGTTCTCTTTCCCAAGGAACAAGGAAAAAAAAAGTCTGTGTGATAAGATTTGCAAATGTGTAGAAGTCAGCTGCACTTTCAGAATAGGCTTATGCCAATCAATTTTGGCCCATCATTCACCTTACACTTGATTGAGGCTCGATCTTAATGAAAGAGTATTTTTAAGAATTTTATTTAGAATTTCAACTGTTTTGTAGAAGATATTTCAGGATTTCTAATCACTCATATTGTGACATGGGAATTTTAAAATATTTGTTTATGGTAAGACAGAGCTACAAACATGAAAAATATACATTGACAAAAATATACATATACCTTAAACAAAACAGAATGGAAATTCAAAGAGTCTGCAATTATTCAAATATATGCAATGCTGTATATATAGAAAATAAAGTGAGTGAAGCAGGGGTATCTTAGCATTTGAGTGTTCTCCTCACATGTATGAGGTGCTGGGTTCAATCACCAGTAC
>PVKH010025867.1:0-13335 GCA_004027955.1 Chaetophractus vellerosus | reverse complement strand
GTCTCTTATGTGTTTAATGTCATACCCTGACTTTTATGATACAGTAAATTATATTAGGAATAACCCTAGAATCAATCCCTCAAAAAAGGTTTTCAGGATTAATTTGCTCACATATTTAAGAAGTATTCATATAATTCTCCAGGTGTGGAAATAGGACACTGATAATCCATGGCATTGTAGTGTCATCATAATTTAATTTATTATCAGTAGTGCATTTCATCAAGTGTAGGCAGAAATTAGAGCAGTGAAAAATCTATTAATCATGGTATAGAATGATTACTATGATAATGTTGATTATGGAAATGAGTGGTCTTCTTTTGAATTGAAAACCATTAATACCCTACTGTAAATTGGAAAGGGCAATTGGAAGACTTTACTTGCAACTTTGAAGGAGTTTCTAATTGCTGGTAATCCATTAGGAAAGATTTGTTTGAGGTCCAAGCCAGGACCTGATTGTAAGAATAGCAAAGTTGCAATACCCATTAAATGCTAAAGATTACCAGAGTTTCTGTGGCAGAATGAAAGAATCGGTGGAGAAAGAGGTGGGACCATGAAACATGCCATAGGGATATTGGGCAGTTAATGACAGGACTAATAACAAAAATCCCTTCTGAAGTGGTAGTTGCTAACTTCCCCTTTGATGAGGGAGCCAGCTGTACTCTAGATAAAAGTTCCTGATTTTTTCCCCTTATGTATTGAGAAAAATTATATACATAGAAAAGTTACCTATCTTACACCAACTGTAGTTTGCCTCCAAGATACCAGTATCTCACTTTAATCTGCTCTTTTGAATACATTCATGCTACCTAAATTCTTCTTTGTTCTTTTTAATAAGTGAATACAACTTCTAAGGATTCTGTTTTTAATAAACACTGACAGCATGCTTTACTTAGTAGCCATTCCTTGTTTAGCATACAGAGTTGATTCAGCTTAATATAGCTTCTTATTTTAGCATGTAAGCAAAATTGATTTAGTGCTTTGAAGTCAATTAAACAGTGCATGTTATAAAAACAGAAGAAAGAATAACCTCTCATACCTAACAAGAACCCCTGAAAAGTTTCATACTGTTGAAATGTCTCAACTGTATGTAGGTTTCAGTTTTTTGTTTCCTGTAAGTTGATTAAAGGGTCTGGAATAAATGACTAAAACTGTGTGCATCTTTATATATATATATTGATTGATTGATTGATGTAATTAAGCTAATTTTCATTAACAACAACAAAAGTCTTTCAATGACTGCACTTAGGAAGTTTTCTAATAAGCTTATGTAATTCTTCTCAACATCTAATCTCACCATTCCACATTGCCTGAGTGATAAGAGTCAAATATCTCATAGACAAGATGAAGAAATCCAACCTATACTTAGAAGATATATGTTCTATGCTAACAGACATAAAGCTCAGTGTGAAAATCTATACGATATGACCCATGCAACATCAAGAAGGCTCTGTGGCTCTGAAAGGCCTTCCCTGCTATGGACTACATACTAACAAAGGTGTTTATCTTTTTGACTGATGTTCAGGAGGCATCATTATGTGGGAAGGTATAAATTTAATTATAATTTGTTCAATGCTCCATGTATTAAACTCATTACCTAATCTTAAACTAAATCTTCTTGAGTTCATACATATATTTTCTATTGATTAATTATATTTCCTTAGGAATTTATACTTTAAAGATTAAAAACAGATGAGTCCTTTGAAGGGTTCAAATACTTACTGAAGACAAAGCATTCTGAATATGGTGATGACAGATCATGCTGCTAAATGTCCACTTAAGCCTAAGTAGAAAACATCAAATCTGTAGACTTAATTGATTTCTACATTATTATATTTTGTGTTGTGATTTCCTATAATTATTGATATGCATATTTGTTATGTAATTATGGTAATTTTATTTAGTAATATCTGGACTTTCTTGGAATTGAGGTAACCTTTATAAAGAAAAATAAATAAAAATATTTTCTCATTCCAGGTGAGGTTTCAAGATCTGGACCCTCAAATCTTGCTTATCATTTGAAATATAATACTTCTCCTAAAGTAAATAAAATAGGAATAATGTGTCAAAGGCTAGTTTTTTACCTTTTTATATTTAATTTTAAATGTTAATATGACTTTTATGTCCACCATTTTATAGGTCATTTCTTCACTTCCTTATGTGTAATTTTGCAACCTACCTCCCTCTAAAAAAATTTACTTTCAATTTTCACTTAGCCAAATTGAGGAAATAAATATTTTAACACTATTATTACTTGATTTAATACAACACTAAATTAATCTTGTAATAATTTTAGTCTAATTAATAAGGCTACCTTGTATCTTCATTTATAAGATCAGAGATTGATCCATCATAATTAGTGTTGTTTTTTTTTAGGAGGTACCGGGAATTGCAATCCCAGGACCTCATACATGGAAGGGAAGCACTCAACCACTGAGCTACATCTGCACCCCATAATTAGTTTTTCATATAAGTACTGATATCTAATTCAGAATATTAGAATTATCTTCTTTCTATTTGGTTCTTTTCTGTGACAACTGTTGCTGTCAATTATTATGGTTACTCACCAATGTTAATTCTTCCTTCCTGATATTTGCAGTGCCTCTAATTTTTCTGGGACCACTTGGAAAATTCACATTTGTTTATATTTATTATTTACTGCTTATAAAAATAAAACATGGACACATTATGATTGTAACAAATACTGTTGACTATAGATGTGATTGTGGCTGAAATGAGTAGTCTAGGAAGATTAATGTTAGTTGGAGGACCTGGAGGATAATATTGGGAATGTATAATAATGATTATGGCAGTAGATGAGGATTGTGATTAATAATATAAATACAGGAATGTAAGAACATGGTGATACATGGGAAAATATGACTACAGGGTGGTAAGAACATGGTGATACTTGGGAAAATATGACTAATAAAATTTATGAACTATAGTTAACAACAACATTGTAATGCTTTTTCAGCAAAAGCAAAGTTGGTACTATATTAATGCTAGAGGTAAAAAAAATAAAATGTAGTTGGTATTTTGAGATATGAATATGATTGTGTTTTTTTTTATCTTTTTCATTAATAAGGAGACTGACTATGTCATTTAACTAATCTGTATTCATATGTGTATCTTTCTGAACATTAGAGGAATAACTGAGTTAGTAGTTGGAATTCGATGAAATAAAAGTGCCTAGAAATAAATTTTTAAGAGTAATGTTTTCATAATTTTTGAGCTGTCTTTTTCTGTTATTTTCTTTTTTGAATTTGAAATAAAATATTAAAAAATAAAATATGAGCATATCTAAATATTTTTTCATTTACATATATTTATATACATTGACTCCATATTTAAGCATATTAACAGTACTGTAGTTTTAATATCCAATCAAAATGAAATAATCTACTATTTATCCTTCCTTTGTTTCATCACTACATTATTACACTCTTTCTGTATACGTTTATTTTAGTATCAGGGATTCCTTGGTGTCCATTGTTTAATATATTTCTATAAAATATATGCATTGTTTTTGTTATTATTACAATTTTTTTGATGCTCAGAATTTCACAACTTTATCAACAAGAGACTCTTTAGGTTGGCTCCTTTTGTTCCTACCCCTGTCATTGATAGACTCATCCCTGTTTTCTAGATACAACAGGATGTTCCTGGCACATACTATTTATCATCTTACTCTAATACATACTTCCAGCTATCCTCTAAGTAAATTCTTTTAGGTTGGTAGTAGTATTGGGGATGAAATTTTACATCTAAAGTGTGGATATGCTTATCAGCATTTAAATCAGATTGTCTTTTTGCATGGAAAGAATGATGGTCTGAAGTATTTCTCTGCTGATTCAATGACTACTGTGTTGACTGGGTGGTCATGGACTTGGAAAGAACAAGACTGGAAAATAAATGGCGAACAGGTCTGGAAAAGATATATGGATAAATCTCTAGGAAAAGACAGGCTATAAATATATTCATGCTCCATTTTAAATTTCCACTATCAATTGCAGAGAAGAGAACAATCAGGTAGACAAGATGACACATGTTGAGGATGTTGGTAAACCTTTCTCTTAAAATCCCTATATTCAGTGGGTCAATTACAAATTATCCATGGTAGGAAGGGTAGAGGGTATGTAAGGACTCACCAAATACCTTCTCCCACTAAAGTGAAAATGAGACCTGGTACTTTAGTGTGTCTAAGCTGCAAATAGCAGAAGCCATCAGTGAACCACAGAAATGGCACTATTCAGTAAGAAGATGAAAGAGCCACATGTGACCAACCCAATAACATATTTCCTCATTTCCATATGTGTAATTTCCTTCTTTAGCTGAAATGCTTTTTTCCAACACCCCATGCATTCAGGATTTAAATTCATGGATTTCCAGAATGCCTTAATTATTGACTTGATAGATATTCCACAAACTTTCAAATTTGAGAATCATGAATGTCTATCTCAATTTGTATCTCAACCCGGGTCTGCTTCCTTGAGCTACATATATCCAGCAGCTTAACTGACATTTACATTTCTTTCAGATACACCTAAAATTTTACATAGCCAAGCAGAATGATTGATTCCCACCCACTCCTGACTTTGATCCCCTGTTCAAAGTCTTCCCTTTCTCAATAAATGGCCCTAGAATAAACTGGGTTTTGCTTAGGGCAAAAAACTAGAAAATATTGCCATTTTATACCTTTCCTCATTCTTTACAACCCAATCAAGGGTAAGTCCTCATTGTTTTACCTTGATTGGGTTTTTCTTTCTTTCTTCCATTTTAACTATCTTCGTCCTGACAAAACTAACCAGAGCCACTATCATCTTTTCTCAATGAACTGTTACTACTCTCTGTCTTTTGTTTCCTGGTTGTATGTTTTTGTGGCACTCAAAGTTATTTTAAATCATATATCAGATCATAGTTCATTTCTGCTTCAAATATTCCAATATTATAATCAGAATAAAACTCAAACTCCTTACCATCATCTAAAACCATGCTAGTCAAAATTTGGTTCAAAAACCAGCAAAATGGGTGTCTCTTGCATGTTTTTTTCCAGATGTACTGAATTAGTGTGACATTTTATCCAGAAACCTATGTGATTCCATTGCATATTCAAGTTTGAGAAGCAGTAGTCTAGAAGGTTCTACATAGTTTATTCTAGCATAACTTTTTTTTAAATTCATATCACACATACAAAAACACATATATCTCACACATTTCATACAGAAAAGTGATCTAAGCAAAGTTCACAGTTCAATAAATTTTCACAAGTTAACACATTCTTGTAACCTACACACAGATTTAAAACAAATAAACATGCTTGGTGGCAAAGCCCCAAAATGTGTATATCTATTACAGGTGTTGTGCCACACTGATGAAGGATGTATATGTGGGAGGTTGTGGGAGGTGTGGGAGGTGGAGCATATGGGCACTCCTAAAATTTCTGTGTAACATTTATGTAATCGATGTATCATAAAAACAAAATTGATTAAAAATTGAAAAAAATCGTACTAAAAAATTAAAATAAACAAGCAAGAACATTACCAGCATACCAGAATTCATCTTCATTCCCTCTTCCAGTCACTTCTGGTTCCTCACCAAAGGTAATCATTATCTTGACTTTTTACACTGTAGGGTGATTATATCAGTTTTTGAACTGTTCATATGAAGGAAATCACATAATATGCACTCTTTTCTCCTGTTTTCTTTAATGAAAGATTGTGTTTCTGATATTCATTTATAGCTTTGCATTTCATTATTATTTTATCCATTCTCATTTTTGTCTCATATTCCATTGTGTGATATAACACTGTTATTTTTTTTAGTCACTCAAGTAAACTACCATAAATTACTCCTTATCTAATTTTTTATTATAACAATAGCCTTCACAGGTTCTGTTTGTTCTACATCCTTTGCCAAAACTAAGTTGTTTTATTGGGAAGTTGTGTTGTTTTAATTTTTGCCTTTCCATTGGGTGCTTAGAGGTATTGCATAGTAGTTTTGCATGACCTAATTTTGCTATCATCTGTTCCCAATGTATCCCTCATTCTCTGTGCCTAATCCTTTAAGGGCCTTCCTTCTGCTTCCTGTACTCACTAGAGTCATGCACCTATATCTTCATTCTTGCCTGCTGCTCATCATTTGGATCTCCACTGAACTATCATCTTCTTACTTATGCCTTCTGTGTTCAGACAGGCCAAAACAGTACTTCACCAGTTCTTCTTTCTCATAATTCCCAATATGATTTTCTTCATGGTACTTATTAGTACACAATTTATTCAGTTATTTCTTCACCAGTTTATTGTTTAATTTTTCCCACTAGCATTTATATTCCTACAGTTTTGCTTGCCATTGCTTAAACTCCAGAACGTAAAAGAGTGTCTAATGTGTTTCTGGCATTCAGTAAGCAAATGTTGACTGACTGACTGGCTTACAAAAAGGGACTTGTTTGGGGCAATTAAAAATTAAGGGTTACTGAGTGCAGACTTTGGATAGAATGTACAAGGCATGGAACTGTATAGCACAATGAAAAATATTGTGAAAGATGGGCTGTGGTGAATGATACAAATAGAGTGTTTTCTCATGAACTATAACAAATATGCAATACTAATACATAGTGTTATTAATGGGGGGGTATGAAGAAAAAATATACCAAGTGTATGCTATGGACCATAGTTAGTGGTAATAATCTGATCATGTTCTCTCATAATCTATAATAAATGTTCAACAACAATGTAAGATGTTGGAGGAAGAGTGATTTCTGGGAATTCTGCATGTTACACATGATTGTTTTGTTGTACATGATTGCTTTGTAGGTTCACAACTTCTTTTAAAAAAAAAACAACTAAGGGCTGCATTCAATACCCAACCCCAGAAACCGGTCAACATTCACCAAGGACAATGTGGTCAATCTCTGCTCATGTCAGGCTTCGGATCACATTGCCTTTGAATCTAATATTGTTTCAAGGGAATTCCAGGGTTTGAAGCAGGCCTTTGGGTTGACCATAGCTTTGAAAATGAACATTTTATTGTGAGAAATATTCAAGGGATTTTGATATCACTTATGAACTAAACAAACCTAGAAAGTACCTGTCCCCTTTAGATTTCAGTCTCCACAACTGTAAAATGGGTATGAGTGTAGTTCTTTTTGTCTTATAGTCTTGAGAGTCAACTGAGAAAATACATGCTAATGGTTCCCTGACTGCTATGTATTGTTAGTTCCTTTGCATTCTAAATAGCCTTCATAACAATTCTAGAATAATTGCCCTCTGAAGGGACTGATACTAGGTGAGAGCCGATCTAGAAAACTTCAGCTTTATCAAGCACAGTGCAGCTGGACATTCTGGAAGATCTTTATTGAAAGTGGTACTTTTTAGACTCTTTCTATACATAAGTGCCTGAATGTTGGAATATAGTAGGAAAAAAAGTAGAAATGGCAGTTTGAAATTCCATATGAGGATGAATATTTTGCTCTTATATTTATCTAAATCCACAAATGTTATATTTTTCAGTAAAACTATTAGAAAATAAAGTATAAAGTCCTTACCTGGGGAGTTTGAGAAATACATATGCCAGAGTCCATCCACAGAGATTCTGAATTAAATGACCTACAGTAAGATTTGGACATTGATGTTAAATCCTCATAATATATAAAACAAACAGCAATCTATAGGTATTCAGGATTTGAGAAACAGCAGATTAAGTGTTATGGCTATGTGGAAACATTACTTGGCTCATTTGTGTTTTTGTACATGAAAGAGGCTTAATTCATATTCTTTTTTTACCCACCTCATTTCTTCCTTCCTTCTTCCTCCCCAAACCTCACCCCGAGTCATTCCTTGCTTCCCTTGAAATTTATAATGAGGGGGGAATGTAACAGTGGAGACAATTTTTCATACTCGTAGTTTTTCATAAACTGAAGATAATGGAAATGGAGTGCCATGTTTGAGGTCAGAAGTCTAGTAAGTTCCAGAGCTGACTTTTCTGCTGCCCTTATAAATGGTTTATAATTAGCTATGATGCAGTAGGAAATAGGTCTAGATCATGCCAGGTGCAGGGAGATGAAGGATTAAATTTGCTATGTGGATAACTGAGAGTAGGCTGAGATTAGAGCCACCTCTATCTTGTCATTATTCTGGGAAATTTTTCTGTGTGTGTTCACATGAAGAGATCTCCAAAGTCTGCATTTTATGTTTTACTGTTCTTGTGACAAATGCACTAATTTTTATGATCACCAGTGTAAAACAACACAGAACCAACAACTCTGGAAGGTATGCCACATTTAAACTGTGGAAAGTGTCCATTTGTGGGTTAGGAACAGGGGAGCAACTAACAAATAAATGAACCAGGAATCCTTCAGAACAAATTAAATTTTAATTATAGATCTGGGACATTATCCCTTAAGAATCTAAAATTCTGCCTAGCATCCTGAAATGAGAAAACTCATGATTTAGGGATTTCATCATGTATGCTTTTTTCTTTTGTCTATAAAGTGCTAAACTGGATTACAGCAATGTCTCATTTGTGCTTATCAGAAAAGAAGAATTATTATATCTCCATGGAAGTTGTGTTACTTGCACATCTGCTTTGTTTTGTTTTGGCTTCTGTTTGCATACAAATGTGGAGAGGACAGTTGTGAAGCAGACTTTTTCTACAGATCCCTTATGACATTAGGGTACATTTTTTCTGCTCTGCCTACATTGATAATGGCCTATTGATATGCAAAATATAAAATACAATCTGCAGGTAATTAGCAAGGATGCTTTAGAGTTAGGCAGAGTTGAGTACAAATTATGGTTCTCATAAATATTTTGACTTTGAGAAATTTGTATAGCTTCTGTAATCTTCAATTTCCTCAATCTCAAAATGGATATAGGTATATTGAGTAACTGTGAGAATGCAACTTCATTTTTGCAAAGTACCTACCTAGTAAAATGCTTTTCATATAACAGTCAAAGAAGGTAATGATATCTTTTTTTTTTTTTGGTGATTATTTTTTTCATAGAGAAACCTTTCATTGGGAGAAAAGGTGATTTGCCTGTACTAAACATCAGCCTTTTATTTTAATGTTTCACTGTATAGCACTCTTGCCGATGCCGCTGTTACATTTCTCCCTCTCTCAGTGCACTGCATTCCAGGAGCCTCTCTTCTGAAGTTCTCCTTCTTCTCGATGCTGTATCAAAACTAGTGTCAAACTATTTGTTCAAGAGGATTTGTCAACCTCATTCACTCCAAGTAGTAAATTATCATGTACAGTATAAGTTGGAAACACTATAAATGTTGCTTTGATTTTAATAAGTAATAATTCCTCCTCCAACAATAATTTTCATATCTCAGTGATAGTTTATTAGAAGGATATTTTGAGGCTGCTTGGTAGGCTTTCCTAATTTTCTTAATTAGGTGGAGAACAAAATTATGATGCTCTCCTTATTCTTAGGCCTAAAATTCTCAGTCCTTAAAAATTGATTTTTTTAAAAATAAATTTCATTTATTAATAAACTGATAACCAATGAACTCACATCAGAAATGCTTGCAACACTAAATGCACATAGAAATTGTTCACATTTATTCAGGCCATAAGTGTCTGTACAATGATATGTCATGTACAACTAATGCAATTATATCTAACAGCCCTTCTTCTACTCTTAGTAAACAAGTATTTTTCCTGCAAATTGAATAAACCTGGATTCTTTATAAAAATATTAGCTATAGTTTATTAGGTCCTTACTGTGTGTCAGACATTATGCTAATACTCTCATATGCCATTTCTCATATAATCATCAAATTAAAAGAATTAAATAATAATATGATTCCCATTTAGCATATGAAAAAAAGTGGGGTTTAGAGAAGTTAAGAAACTTCCCAAGTGGCTCATTAGAGAAATGATGAAGTCAGAATTCATATCCAGTTGTCCTTTCCAGAGTTTATGCTCTTCATCCCAATACTCTACCACCTTGATGACATATCCCTAGAACAAGTATGACCAAAGACCAACAATATCGCTATTATTTATCAGATCTATCTAACAAATTTAAGTAACAAATAAATGAATTATACATCAGAGGAAACTATTTCTTCAATTTTTGCATGTGATTTAAATGACAAAGATGAAAGAGGTAGCTTTTTTTAAAATACTGAATTTAGGAAAGTATATCAGAATTTTCCAGTTTGGTGGGAAATATATTTCAGGTTTCTTCCTGAGACCTGCAGAATGGAAAGATGAGTCATTTGTTCATGTAATATATCTAAATCTTAATATGCTATATGCTTAAGATGCAAAAATAATAACCTGACCTTAAGTATAGTATAAATTAATCACTTGTGCATTCTTGGCATCAAACTACATCATCTGTTTGTTGTTTTTTTAAGAAAATTAAATTATTTTTTGAGCATTAGACAGTGTTTTTCAGAAAAATAAATTATTGGAGTGTAAATGATTTTGCTTGACTATGTTCTTTAAAATCATGGCTACCATGAAAGTGAATTCATTCTTAGGCTAAGCACAAGACTTACTCAAAAAGATTAAGAAATAGGAAGGGTTCATTTTAGTATTATCAGCATTTTTTAGTGTTTATTATGTATGGAGAAACAAACAAACAAGCAAAACATAGCAATATCCTTAAAATCCAAGTTCAAGTGAAGAGATCGACTAATGAACAAATAGTTATTCTTATATGTGCATATATATATATACATTAAAACAGAGTATATTTAAAGGATAGGAAAAGTTTACCTGAGAAGACTTTTATTAAATCTGTCAGGAGAACGATTTTGAGAGAGGTTTAAAGAAGTCATGCATGACTAGGATTTAAAAGATTGAATAGGAGTTTTCCTGGCAGTCGCGTTGGAAGAAGGTATTTGGGAACTGTAGGTTTTGCCTTGTGAGGTAGAATAGAGGGTATTTATATTCTGAGGCGATGGCTTGCTGGATTGGTGTGCTTATAAAGAATATACTGGTAATTACAAAATATCCAGGTATATATATTCTTTATATACCAGTATATAAAGAATATACTGGTAATTACAAAATATCCATCAATCTGGGGTGTTAAATTTATAGGTTCAAGAGAAAGATATTTTGAAATAAAAAATAAAAAATTAGTATATTCCACTTCACCCTGTGAAGAAAACGTAACTCTTATATTTTGGTAGGAAAGGAAACAGGTTTCAATACAGAGAAGATTGTACAATTGAGTGGTTTCTAACTGGTTTTCAGCAGTTGCAGTCATAAAGTGGCTGAAAATGCTCTTTGAGGTGACTGTGTGTTCAGAGGGAGCCAGACACATGATTGACTCTTCAAAATAGGACCACAGTTAGTGGTAATAGTCTGATGATATTATCTCATAATCTGTAACAAATGTTCCACAATGGTGTGGTGTTTTGATAAAGGGTGTTGTATGGGAATTTTACACATGTGCCTGCTTGTTTTGTAAGTTCACAACTTCAGTAATAAAAATATATTTTTAAAAGTGAAGAAAAATTAAAAGTAAGAAATGAAGAATGCAGAATAAAAAAGAGGAGAAAAACATGACTATTATTAATATATTTGGTGTTTATCATAAATAATATTTGATACTAATCCTTAGAAAACAGAAATGATATTAGACTCTGCTGTTCTATTTTAATCTGATCTCTCATAGCTGCAATAAATCATGAATATTTACAATGTCAAAAAATAGTGTTTAGAAGTTGTCCCAAGGTATTTATATTCCTTGAAATGTATACAATATTACATATAAATGTATGCTATGTAAATGAGACTATTATTTTTGGTATTGTCATTATTTAAAGATATACCATGCATATATGTTTTGTAGGTGCTTGATCATTTGTTCAATAATTCATCAAGCCATCTAAATTAATTTGTCCAATGTCTTGAAGCCTTAGTTTCTGTGCTATTCATAGGAGTGTCAATAACTCCTGTTCTGTCCACTTAACAAGGTGTCAATGAGAATCAAAAGCATAATGATAGTAGTTAACATGTACTGAGCCCTTATTCTCCTCCTAACTGTTTTAGGTGCTTAACATGTGTTATCTCATTTAACCCATCCTTCAGCCTGTGAGGTACATGCTACTCTTGCTCCATTTTACAGATGAGGTAAATAAGGCACAGATCAGTGAAGTGAATAGCATAAACCCTCTCAGCTGGCAGGTGGTGGTGCTAGGTAGCTCATCCTGTCCACCTCACCCACGCTACCTGACTCCTGATAGTGCATCATGATGCTTGTCAATTGAGAAACGCATTCTGAGTATCATTTGTTATCATTATAATCACTGCCAAAATTCACTAACGTATTTCTTTACAGAAATCCTAACAGTTGTTTGGGGGAAATATCAAGAAACTCTGCAATTCCCTTTCCTATTATTCTTGATGAAAACAGAGCTGTAACTCGATTTCTCTCTCTTCATTTTTGTTCTGTCTTTCCCTTACCCTTGAATTTCATATTTTAGATAATTCAGTTTACCAGTTCACAGAATTATTCATTTTAGAGGTCCAGATATCAATAAAAATACAAGAAAACCCTCTAAAATATGTCACCTAATATTGTTTGAAAAAATACTTTGCATAACAGGCTTTTCATGACCTGCAACTTCTAATTTCTTAAATGTCTTCTTGTGTAAGATTCCCCATTCTTTATGAAATGAATTTGTTTCCTTCTGTTGCAAATTTCCACTGAAATGTAAATTCCCTGAAACTATAGAGAATGCCAGTTAGTTTAGCAGTATATATCCAGCTTCTGGTATGCACAAGGTTGTCATAAAGATATTTTTGATAGGAAAAAATGAGGAAAAAATTTAAAAAGTAATGAAAGAGAATGAGCAAATGGTTGACTCTGGCAACTTCTACTTGCTATTGTAACTATACCTGCCTATACATTTCCTTGTTATTCCATAGGCTCCTTAGCTGCTGTTTCTATTTTTATTTCCTTTTATTTGTTAATATATACTTTTTTATTTTTAAAGATACTTAGATTACATAAATATTACATAAAAAATATAGGGGATTCCCATATGCCCTGCTCCCTACCCCTCTCACACTTTCCCATAGTAACAACATCCTTCATTAGTATAGTACATTTGTTACAATTGATGAACATATTTTGGAGCATTGTCACTAAGGAAAGTTATCATTTACATTGTAGTTTACACTCTCTCCCACACAATTTTGTAAATTATGACAAGATGTACAACGTCCTGTATCTGTCTTTCCAATGTCATTCAGGACGATACCCAAGTCCTGAAAATGCCCCTATATTACACCTTTTATCCCTCTCCCTCCACCTAGAACCTCCAATGGTCACTGCCTCCACATCAATGATAACAGTGCTTCCATTTTAT